>LYUA01001291.1:122284-135924 GCA_002093875.1 Calopteryx splendens | reverse complement strand
GGGGAGGAATGGCTGATGCTCCTGCTCTGAGGGAAGAGTAGGTCTCCGACGCGAGAGTGGACTAAAACGCTGGGGGAAAAGGTTGTTCCCCCCGTGAAAGGGAAGTGGTGGGGAGAGGGAGTAGGGCCATGGGGGAGGTGAGCTCTGCGGTTAATATCCGAGGATGAATCCGAGTGAGAGGAAGGGAAGGGACGGGGCTCGGAGGAAATGGGGAAGTGAGAAAGGGATCGCGCGGAAAGGTCGAGCAGATAGGCGATTTTTTTCGGGGGCCGCAGAAAGCATTTCGACGGGGTGACGCTAAGGAAACCAGGACAGAGTGAAAAGTATGGAAAGAAGGAGGAAAACAGTGGAGAGGAGATTGAAACTAACGGAGATAGGATGCCAGGGAGGATAATAAGCTGAAGGAACAGAAATGAAAAGCATTGAGGACAAGGAAGCGGAACGAGGGAGAAATATATGTTTTATAAAAGAGGACGGTTCTCGGTATTTGGGACAGTAGCAAAGCATCTGAATTCCGTGACTTGAAAAGTAAATCTTATTCCCTTTGAATGTAGATACAACGAGAGGTTGGTCGGTACAGTATGGCATGGATATTTATTTACACCTGATATCGTAAGCTTGTAAAAAGTTCGACCGCTTAGACGTGATTGAAAGTATATACTATTGGAGAAAATTAAATTGCAATTGGAATTTCAAATTGTGCCATAAACTTATGAAATGGACGCTCTGGAAGACAGGTTCAGTGGTAATAATTCATCGTCGTCTTCATAGTTTTTCAATCCTAAGATTAGCAGACTGCAGCACTCTATTCTTCCCTATCCCATGTCAATTCTCTCACTCCAGAGTAGGTCTTCCCTCTTACATCCTTCTTTATTTGTCCTACATATTTATCCCTTGGTCTACCCTGTGGGACTTTCCTTTATATTTTCCTTTCGAGTATGTTCCTGATAAATTCGTTGTGCTTAAACAATTTACCAGATTAATATGGAAATGATTGTTGAAAATGAAAATAAATTCAATCTTTCCAAATTAGGTCTTCACCGCGTTCACAAAGAAATCACTGTAGTTTATTTCATTATCACTTTTGGTATTACCACTAGATTCCATATTACTATCTTCCTACCGAGACGTCCAGATTATTTTGTTGCCCGTGTTTTCTATGGTCAGGGATTTTGAGAGCCTTGGTTTTTTGCTGCCTAAGTTTTTGATGTCCCAGTGTTACAACTTCATTATTTTTAATAGACCAGGTTTCAGGGTACTATCAGTAGCCTTTAGGTAGCTGTCGGTAACATTGACGGTGCAATTTTTTTACAGAGATATTCGCTATTCTGAGAATAGAACAGCGTTATCTGCTGACTTGTATGCAATGCATAATGTTGCGACATTTGACAATTGGAAATATTCTTAACGAAATGTGTAGTGTTAAACCTTCGGAAAAAGAGTACCTAGTTCTCCCAAAACCGTATATTTCATAAAAGATACCGAAATATTATGCGTTTACTCTTAAATATTTAGGTGCTATTATTACTCCCGAATTTTTCTTGGGGGAACTTTTATGATAATTTAGTAGCGTTACTGGAATATTAGAACTAGGTTGTATATCCCTCAAAGACCGATGGATATATTATAGATTAAATATCTTGCATAAAGTAGTAGCTCGTCTATTTTATAATGATGCTAAAAATGTATTACTAACCCAGTCGTAATACAGTTGGAGAGATCTCGGAAATAAGTTTAGAGCGATAAACTATGGAAAATTCCATTTTTTTCCCGTTTACGATAAGGAATCCGAATAATTGCCTAGCACAGCACTCAGGAAACAATATTTTACGTTAAGTGTTGTAGTTCGTATCTTACATTTTATCTTATTCAATTGCAACCCCCTACTAGCAGCTCCACTTGCATTATTTGAATTTTATAACTTTTCTGTTTGTCACTAACGTTCGAGAAACGTATTACTTTGAATGTGCATGTGTGATGTGGAAACATTCCGTACCATACACCCATTGTGTTGGTTCTCAGGGTACCATGTAAATACAGATTAAAATCTTTCTCGAGACTTACAATTGTACATCAAGCAAAAGTTTACTTTGACTTAACCAAATGAACTTTTTAAATATGCACTTTCATAAACTTTATCATGTTTCTTTAATGATGCATTACCTAAATACATCTCTCATTAAAGGGCTTATAAAAACGTATGCGCCATATATTCCTTGCTGGAAATCCGTACTTTCCTGGTGTGACGTCAAGGAGGTCAAACAGGTTATCTCGGAGAGGACTGGAGCGGAAAGGACTGGAGCGGAAAATTCGCCTCTGCTGAGAGCTTTTATAGTGAGTCGAGGAAAACGAAAAAAAATCCTCGGATTGATTTTACCTATGTTGTTCATGAATATGGTTAGTCTCTGCACAAAAACTATGGTTACATACGCTGCAGTTATTGAGTCACATAATTGATTGTAGAAATCACAATTTGTTTTTGGGGAATAATCCTCAGCGTAGGTTCTTAAGCCAGAAGTTCCCTCTCCAAGAAAATCTCGTGCAATAGTCAGAATAATGCTATGGGGAAGTGGAGAGAGATGTTGTCCCAGGGAAAGGGCGTCGAAAAGTGGGGGGGACGGCTGCGGCGCCAGGAGGGGGTAGGTGAGCGGTGGAAGATCGGGCAGGAAGATTGGAGAATGGAAGGGGCCAAGGGGAGGATTAGAGGAATGAATGGACGGAGAGGGAGGGAACGCGAGGAGGAGGTGGGGGAGCGGGCGGAGTAGAGAGAGTGCTTGTGTTTGTATGGGCACGGAGGGCAAGGTCGGAAGAGGGTCGAAGAGTAGAGATCGAGAGAGATTGAAATAGAATAGAGATTAAGGAAAAGGGTTTTCGCTGATTGATAATGCTCCGGAGCGCCTGTGTTACCACGAACAAGTGCTGTGGTTAGTAATTGGCAGAGTAAAAAGGTTTATTTATTTTGTTGCGTGCATCCTAAGAAGGGAGGAAGGCACGTTGAAAGGGAGACGAAAAAATCAGAACTTCACATCTTGCCTTGGGTTGTTATTGAATAATCCTCTACATTTGCTATGCTAGTTGGAAGTAAGATCATAGCTGTGGGCTATTATTTTGGTTTTAAAATGATTCGTCTGGAACGCCCTCCCGGATTACTAGCTTTTGAGAATTTCTCTTAGAATTCACTACTAAGCTCCTTTTAGGGATGCTACTTGATTTCGTTTTCAACTAACAGAATGGGAGTTTTGGAGCATATTTCAACTTTCCATGATGGAGCATATATAATGTGATTCTTTGAAATCTATATACTTTAGAATAATTGGGAACGAAAGACCCTTCGATGGCTTTTATCGTCCAATAATTTTCGTCTCCGGGGTAAAATTCAATGGTATTATTCCATAAATATATTTACATCCTAAAATAATTGTGAAATATATTAGAATTTA
This sequence comes from Calopteryx splendens, assembly GCA_002093875.1. Lineage (NCBI taxonomy): Eukaryota > Metazoa > Arthropoda > Insecta > Odonata > Calopterygidae > Calopteryx > Calopteryx splendens. The sequence continues at coordinate 132,484 of LYUA01001291.1, read as the reverse complement.
GGACATCCGAATAACTTGAGAAAATGGGAAATATATACTACACTACCTTGTAAGAGGAGAGCATGAGGGGGCATATGATCAACTAAAATTAAATATTATGCAGAGTCCTGATAGTCATTAGCCAGTAGCGTAGCCAGTGGGGGGGCGGTCCCTGACTAGGCGTTAGCCCACCCAAACATGTTACCCACTCAAGAATAGTTGACGAGTAGGTATTGCTTCTAACTTCATGGAAAGGCAATGTTCATTTTTGTTTAGAAAAATACCGGAAAAATATAAAATATCTATATAACCAATTATAAATACATCAGTAATGCTTTTAGACGGGAGAAATAAATAGAATAAATTATGTACGTACAAGTAGCAACTAGGAGGGAGTATTGAAACCCGCCGAAATATTTCGCTGGTTGCACTTCTGTTATTATCAATTTCTTAAAATAAATATATTAAACTAGTCTACTAATTAACCGTTTAAGCTACATTTGAACTAGGACATGATAGTCTTTGACTGCAAAGAAAAAAACTCTTGACTTTGATTGTTCTATTTTGAGAAAAATGTTGCTCAACCATTCCTTCGTGAAGTAGTGATTAAAATATTTGCTGTGATTTTGTCGTCATTAGACTTAATTGAAATGATTGAACCAAAAATGTCGGTGTTGGTTTATTTTCTATTTCGAGTACAAATAACGTTGAAGCTATTTTAGTTTGTTTTTGTTATTGGTTGAATGCTTCCCTCTCAGCGTTGTGGCGTACCAACGATCAGGGCCGTTTATTCACCCCGCGGTGGAATGAGTACGATGACTCTGGGCGTATTTGCCCTAGGCCTATGCCCATGGCTCGTGGTAATATGCCTGCATCCTCTGGTGTGTGTGCTCTGGATATGCCGATGTGTCCCCCGGGTCCATGCCGGTGGCACCACAATGCTTGCCTCTTCCTCCTACGCCTCTCATCCCCGCCTTGGAGTTCTCCGCCCTCTATTCCTCCCCTCCCCCCCTCTACTCTCCTCACCTCCCCCGCTCTATTTCCAGTCCATAGGCAAGTATCACTCGAGCAGTATTCAATTCGGACGATCATCTTGAAGAAAAACTTACGTAACGAAATGAATAGCTATCCAAAACATCCCATCGTACTGTGCGAAACTCCGGGATCCCGACTCTCATATCCGTTAGTGCCGGTGAGCAGAGCTGAAAAGATGGGAGGGGAAGTTGGTAGGAATGACTGTTTCTCGCCGGTTCTGAAGATGGTCCGAAGTTTTGCTGTTAAGACCGTTTATACTTCTGATGCGGGTTCTAAATACATATAGTTAATGCCGAATTACACTCTCCACGGATAAATATACTTACATGCTATGTTTCAAGAAAATGCTCGCCTGTCCTTTGTTTTTCTTTATTATAAAACGTCATTTCTCGTCCTTTTTATTTGTCGTTCGTCCTTTGTTCGAAATTGGTAGTTTTCCGGAAATGACAGCTCGGGACTCGTTCCTTCTCCCTCCTTGTTCCTGCTCTCATGATTATTAGGCCTGCCTCAAGCCTTTATTATTCCTTTTTCAAATGCTGTTTTCCTTATCAGAAAATATTGATCATTCTCTTGACACAAACCTACGTCGAAACAAAACAGAGGTTCCATTAAGTAGGATTTGCACGCACTTCTATATTTTTCATATCTCTGGGCAAGAATTCAAATTTACCAGATGAAACACGGGTTCAAATTATGTTTACGTCGGTGGTTTATCTTTTGATTTGTTTTTATAATCACAGTTAGCTTTGTTGTTACTTGTTTTATATTATATATCAAGCAGACGCTTGTTTTTCTACAGATTATTAAACTTGGAAAGTGTCATGTGTGAAGGTTTTGATATTTTTCACACTGAAATAATTACATTTGCAAAATCTGATGAGTGAGATACATCGCAAAACATGCGATGCAGTAATTTGAGACATTCTTTTCCTGAACTTCAAGGCATTCTTTTGCTGATGCAGAAATCACCTTTTAGCGTGTTATTCCAAAATTTAATTCGGTAATTCCGCACGAATCTTTCGAAATAAATACTTTTATGTGGTAGTTAAAATGCATGGAAATACGAAACTTATTTCCTGTTACAGGTACCTGTTAAAATTTCGATATATTTGTAAACTTTTTCAATCTTGTGAATACGGAATACCTCCTTTCAATCCTTCAGTGTACTTGAATTTGATAAATGTATTTACTTTTGAATTCTTCCGTGCATAATTTCTGTTCATTTTCTTTACAAGCATCACCATTATAGATGTGTAATTATAGAGGGTAAAATCATTTGCATAATTTTTGGTGCTACGCTATTCATTCAGCTACAGTAATTCATTTGAAGCTACGTTATTCAGCGTATTCCTTCTTCCCGTTCGAAATCAAGTGTTTCGATTAGTTAAATAAAAGACGACCGCATTTTAAGAGTGACTAGATATGTACAGGGAATAACTGTAACATTTTTTTTTCCTGTATATATTATGAGAAACACTTTTTTAAATTCCCTAGGTAAAGAATCCGATTTTAATAGAAGTAGGTAGAGATTTTTCATTAACTTAAGCACGAGAGCTTGTCGTGTCTCCGCGCCGAGATATTTCGATGACGGAAGCAAAGGGGCTGATTGTATTGATCTGGAGGGGGATGAGTAACAGCCAGGGATTTCCGTAGAATGGTGGTTGCCATTCAGGACGCGCCATCCGAGGCACTATTCTATTAGCGGAGCTCGGAGATGATCACGTAGAGGAAGGGGCGGGCGTGACGTGAAAGTCAGTCGGTGGAAATGGTTAAGTGGCCTAGAGAGAGGTAAAACTGTGCTGTGGCCCAGCGACATCTTCGAATTTGGAACTTTGTATGTGAGCATAAGATTTACTCAATTTTACGCTAAGAAGAAAGCGACATTTTGAATTGCAATACTTAAAAAAAATATTCTTTTGCCTTAATTTTTTAACGTTTTCTTGCATTTCAAAAAATAATTGTGACACTTAGTCTCCTTTATTTAGTCTTCAGGTTTTTATGAACACGTTGGTATATTCAATCTCAAACAATGTCGGGCTAAACGAAGTTTGTTCAAACGTTTGCTCAAATATAATGGAACGTCTACCATTAAAGAGTGTGGACGGGTTTTGGATAGTGAGAGACTTTTTTCTATTGAATTGTATCAACAAAATGAATATTATGTTAGGAAAGTCACGGCGCAAAACATCTTCTTATCGATGGCAGTAAAAGTATTTAAAAAATTGACTTTAGTTAACTATTCTAATGGGAAACGTTATACTAATACCTGAAATCATGAATGCGTGAACTCGCTAGTTTAAACTAGCTGCATGCTGGAGTTAACGGTTTTCCAATGAAGGGTAGACGTTGCGTCAGCACCCTTTCTGTAGCCAAACATAGAGACGCAAAGTAACCATACGTAGGCATCTACTTGTTGGTTTTATTGAGCCGATCGATTTCCTTTCCGTTTTGCTTCCCCTGGTCAGTGGTCGTTAACGGTGGTGAGGAAATTCTAGCGGTTCGTGTGTTAGGAGAGAGTGGTAATTTTTACGTTAGGGAGCGAGAAAATACAGTTTCAGCGAGCTCCATTCACGGAAGTGAAGAGGTGTAAGAGAGCAATTAGATGAGCAATAAACTTTCCTGTGTAGGAATACGCGTGGGATTGCTATGGACAGGGAATAAATGAGAGGAATGACGCTCCGTCCGTAGAGACTAGCGCAGGGTGTAACGTCAAGCAGAGGGAGCAGAAAATGACTTTGACCTCCATAGAAATAAGAAATAGATGAATTTAGAAAAGATAATAGAAGATGGAAGACTGCTGGGTGGTATGGATTTGAGAGAGCGCATACATACTGGCACGCTGCGGTAAAAATTATTTCTAAATTCTCTTTCAAATTTTTTCGGCGTAAGTCATTTGTCTGAATCGCTCGGTGAAGGGAACAAGATGATAGATTGATCAAAAAGAAATGGCTGTACTAGTGAATTTACAATCATTGCTTGCATGTTAATCATGGAATGATACATTCAGGTTATAGTGGAAGACTAGGTACAATATTTCTACGAATATATCTTATAGTGGGCGGGGTATTACGACAAGCTGAACTTTAAGGTGGCGATCGGCCTGTATGGAGAGAAAAAGTTGTTTAAAACAGATTGAAGCGAGGAGGGACTAAATATTAAAATGTAAAACAATTTTACTCTCGTAAGAGGCTTAAGAGAATGAAGTTGGAGGAACATTACTCCCGTTTACTCCTTTAAAATCTCTGCACATTCTTATATTCTTCTACACTCCATACCTACATGCATAGGAGGGCTGGATGTTGAATATGCCGATGAAGATGGAATTAAAAAAAGTGTTTATTGAATAGATAAAAAATACTTAGTCCAATGAGAAATGTGATGAATTTATTATATAGGTACCATATTTAAAACTAACATGAAAGTTTTCATAACCAACTAAAGATTGTTACATTTATAACATGAAATTTTTAAAATGGCCAGTTTCTTTAAATGTGATATTCACATTTAATCCACAGAATTGGGAAATGCTCCGCTTTTCATTAACTCCATGAAAGGAGTTGCCATGAAGAATAAGATAAAGTGGACAGCTTTTTGCACAGCTTCGTGTGAAACAAAATTCTTTGAGACAGAAATATGTTTTATTACGTTAAATTGTTTCACGGGTCCATATTCTTTCTGCATCCCTTCGCACCTGCTGGCAAGCCCATGAGGGCTTAGCAGGGCCATAGTGGGTAATAGATTATATGTGTTATAACTATTTTTGCTTTTGCTTTGTAACTCAATATTGCGATTCTTTTAAATAAATACTTTAAATACTAACGAGAGAGCTGTTAGTCATTAGTATTACAATAATTAATAATACTTTCATCTGTGCTTGAACTTCTACTTTTGAAGATGATTTTATTGTTATTGAGATATATATTAGAATATTAATATTGTGTACTCTCAATATTTAGGAAACAAAATCTACAGTTAAAGCCTTAGTGGCTTAGACCTTAGCGGCTGTTGGTCTCGTTAATATGAAAATGCTGTCAGTAAAAACTTATATCAACCTCGTAGATAATTTAATCAATATCCACCTAATGAATCTATTTGAAATTTAATGTCATTAACTAATAAAAATGGTGTAACTGTAATGCTACGGTTAGGCTAATGAATTATCCAGCATCCATTTATGTGTCAGGACCTATTAATCATTTAGAAACCTTAAAGGCAGATATCCCTTTCCGTCATTGTTTTTTAGTTTTTTTTATATGATAGGCAACGTTAATTAATTAATGACCTATTTTTTACTGATTAAGAGCGCCACAGAGTTCTTAGTAACTGACGTACGCTGAATGACGCATTGCAACTTAGGGGTAAATTAAATCCCGGCGAGCTATAGTCCCATTTAATGGCTGCAAAATCCGAAATTTACGAAAAAAATGACAACTTTATAGCGGGAATTGTCTAGGCTCAATGCCTTATTTGCAATATTTATGTAGTTTACTGTTATATGCGGTATAAATACCGGGTCTTTGATAAATAGAATAAAAGGTTTTGAGTTGGGGGTCAAAGAATATTTAAAATAAATTGCTAATAGAGAGGACCTGTGATAGCTAAGTGTTATATCGGCGTTGCAGAAACAAATATGGTTGAAGCTATTCAAGCATAATAATAATATTAATGTCTTTATTGGGGCGAGATTTAGACTATAATAGTCGCTTCTTCCACCTAACCCCTAAGAATGGCATGAAGAGTATTGGAGAAGTTACAGAGGTATAGCGGAATGTTGAAAATTACCATTGAAATAAGAATCCATAGTAAGAAAGGAAGAGATTCGGTATTTAGGTCGGCCTGAATCTGTTTTTTCCTATTATTTACATCACCCGTCCATTTACGCGAATCCACTGAAATCATCCAGTATTTTTTTCGGGGGATTTTCCTCGACATTCCAAGGAGTAAGGACTTACCAGGTTATTTTCTAATGGTAGGGTACATAAACCATACACACCTTTGTTTCTCTGCCTTAGCTGCATCGCTCGAGATATTTGGACGCTCTTATCACAATGGGGACCCGAAATCCCGCTAGACTGTTGGCGTAAAACTCACGTCGTATTTGCCCATTCCGGGGTTTATGTGGCATTCTCATTTATGCAGGCACTGCCTCCCTACCGCTCCTGCTCCCTCATCTTTAATGCCTCCAACCCCTCCCTGCCTCCCTCTCACACGCTCCTTCCGACTCCCAATCCCCTCCTTCCCTTCTGCCTCCCTCCGAGCTCTAATCTTTCGCCTGACGTGTTTACCAGTAGCGGCAGTGCTGTAGGAGTGGTGCTGTATCTATCACCCGCCTCACTCACTCATCCTATCGTCACAAACCTCCCTCACTCCGTTTTCACAGTACTCTGCCTGCATGCACGCACACTAACAAGGCACACTAACCTCTCCCTGTCCCCACACGCCCCCTTCTCTCTCACTTCTGCCTATTTGGCAACGCCCCCTTATCGCTTCAGCGTGGCCTCCCTCCGCCGCGTCTCGGGGTCGATCTCCCCTCTTAGTTTTCTTCCCCTCGCTCTTCCTTCTTCCTTCCCTCCGGCCACCCTCCACCCGCAGGTCCCCTAGCAGGAAACGGATATTCCCGCTTAAGTTCACTCTCTCTCAATCTCTCATCATCTTCGAGTGTGTATACGCAAACGTGTTTCAACGATCCTTTCAACGTTTCAACGAACTGGTGATGCGTTATCCCTTAGCGTATGCACTCAATCGTTTGCACCCCGACGTCTTCACCCCCTTCCCTTCGCCCTCCCCAAATATCCGAGTGTGCTTTGATTATACATACGTACAATCGTAGCTGGAAATCAGGAGATTCGTGGTTCGTCTCCACGATCAAGAGTGGATGTGACAGCATATATTCTATCAAATTATTATGCCCAAGTAATTTTTTGTGTGTCGTGAAAATGAATGATAATTACGAACCAAAAATCAATTCCATTACAGAAAATATGGCTTAAATGATTACTCGGTCACTGTAACCTATTATCTAAATAGGGGATATCCTTGCATCAGAGACCCGTTAAATGATGTTTATATTAAACATTTATGCATGTGTATACATTTGAATGTTTTTGCATGTTCGTTCCGTTTATTTTTATGCATATGAATTTGTAATTAAATTAATATATTTACCGATAAGCGACAACAAAAGGATGTGACATTAAAAATATTTGAATTCACAGGTTTTAAATTACATTAAAAAAGGTAAACACAATTTCACTTACTGTGTTCGGTTATATTTCGGTGACACAAATACCTTCTTCAGCGATATGGTGAAATTTATACATATATGTGGTGAAGCTGAGGGTGCCCAGAGGCATTATCGGGCCCGGGTTTGATTCCCGGTGACGCCTCTGGGTACCCTCAGCTTAACTCTCGCTGTGTACCATTTTTCCGGTACCAGATCTTTCTGGGAAATCACAGGCAGTACAGGGAAAGGAACTGGCCACCATACCCTAATGCATGAATTTCACATGCCGTTGGGCTGCTAAGTACTGGGTGAGCTTTACCCTCGCCTACCAAACCGGCCTTCGGGTTGATTACTGTGATTGATATGTATATGTATCTGGAGATATATAACTCATATATACCATCTCCTTACTCTTTTTCCCTTCCGTATACACTCTAAGCACGCCGACCTCTCTCTATCACTCTGGCCCGTGCTGTTGCCGATTTACATCTAAGAGAGGACCTCAAAGATGAGGGAATACCATATTTTATAAGTCAGTTATAAGGTGCTACAATTTTCCTAAAATAGTAAAAGGAATACTGTTTCCTCTTCCATCGCTCTGATTAAATGAAAAATAATTTATTCACACAGCAATTTTGCGTGAAACGTCAAAACAATACCAGTTGGTGCTTTTTTTATTACTATGCGCATTCATTTACATGAATATAGTCAGTAAATCAAGGAAAAATTTGATTTTTTCCATTTTTAAGTTAAAAAATTTTCCAACCTCCAATGTATGTATGTTTTGATATGATTTTCAATCGGAACAGGTGCACAGCGGTCATTTTGAATTCAATTTTAAGCTATTATTTATATCTGGCTAGTGGGGTAACAGTTTTTTGGTTAACGAGTGTTATGAACGAGTTGTTATTTTTACGTTAATATTCAAAAGCATCCCTTTTTGTTCACCTTCATTGCCATGAAAGTACATTACTGAAATTGGCTTGATTATGCACTTACCGAGATTTTACTTGGTTACATGGGTATAATGAATCATATTTTCGTATTATCCCTCTTCAAGCCGTACAATTCTCTACGTGTCCTCTTCAACTCTCCCCATGTAATGGATTACTGAGAGCGATTTATCATTTAAACTGGATTTTTCGTCATGGAATTGGATTTTGGCTCAAGGCTATAAGGTCATTTTCTTTGCATATGGAACAAACTTAAGTATGCAGATTTAATGGAATATATAGTCACATCCGTCCTTTTTGTGTCCATGTTTATTGTCTTAATCTATTTTTTATTTCATAATTCTTTTATTAAGTTAGCATTCTTCTATTTCTCTCTCTCTCTCCATGTACTTTTAAGCCTGGATGAAAAACAATGGAACGTATCCTGTGCTACACTGCTTAATTTTGGTCGACCCCTTAAGGGAATTCCCAGTTTTTTTTTAAAATTGGCCAGCTGTTATTTATGTGTGGCCGAACGAGTTAATTCCATTTCCATTTCATTGCGATACGAACCTCGTTGAGATCCCTTGTGTGTGTAGACTAATGTGTTTGTCTTTTATTTTTTTCTGTGCTCGACGATGAGAATTCGCTAATGTCTTCTTCTTTAGTCATTGTCTATCGCGATTGCATTTTGGGGCTCTGAAAGACAAGTGTTAATCTTTTAGTCGCTATTTTTTGTTTCATTCTCACGGTATCCTGTCAAATGGATTAGAAAAGCAAATCATTATAGTGACTGCCTCAAACACCATCATTAAACCAGAGATTAATGTTAAGGTGTACTTGGGGATGATCTGTTTTCTTAATCATGATGTGATATCAGTCTAAAGATTGATTTGATTCTATCTTTTAGTGCCTTATTACCAGTGTTTACTTCGTCAGCAAGTTGATTAACTATTTTATCGAATTGAAGGTAAAGTGAAATTTATTTTTTTTTACTAGGAAGGATGTAAATTTCTCTTCATGGTCACGTGATAAACAGGTTACCACTATTATATTGCTTTCACGTTTCGTTATGCGGATATAATATGATAATTTTAAATCAGTTATATGCTCTTCTGAATGTTAAAACTGCGTGGAAATATTGTTTAATCAATTATCGTGATGGAGTTTATTGCACATGACAAAAGCCATTTTGAAAATCTTATATGACCTCCGTTAGGAAAATTAAATTGTTAATTCATCCATTAGGGCTCCTGGACTTAAGGTTCAAGCCAAAGTGAGGAACCATTGGATAAATTAAAAATTTTCTCCTCTCTTTTTTTCATTATTATAGTATTTTTCCAATTGCTACGCCTGTGCGAGAATTTTCGTTTTCCCCGAAACGAATATTTTTTAGCACCTATTTATCCGGCTCATTTTTTTTTCCTCTTGAGCAACGACTACGCATTATTATCGGCGTTGAAATCCCTCCCCTCTTTTTGACCGTTGCGTAAAAAATTTTTTTCGGAATAAAATACCCTGCCGGAAGTGGAGTTGCGGCGTCGCTGAAATTTTTATGCCCCCAGCAGGGCGTGAAACACCACATTTTGATTCGATAGAAACATGTGAAAATTAAAATCGCAAAATATCAGCGCTAAAAATCTTTCCAAAGAACGGACGAATGAAAGTGTCGCTTTCAGTTTTAGCCTTTTTTTATTAGCTCAGTTAAATTCCGTGAAAGCCTACGATCGTTAAAATCGATAATCAAACGCTGTGTTTGAGTACCTCCAACTCCGTGCTACCAACTTCTTTTTTCCTAATGTTACCTCTTCTTGAATTTGAAATAATTTAAAAATTAAATATTGTGGATCCAACCTGATGCGTAAATTATTAAATGGGACAGCTGTCACACGCATCCGTGGTCCAGTTCCACCATCATGGGTGAAGTCTTGGAAGGTTGATAAAAGAGATGGTTTTCTTGTGCCCTTAGATCTGCTTGGATCCACCGCACTCACAAGTTGCATTCGCAATGTCATCGCGTTCCCACCTTTG
>LYUA01001291.1:109393-122194 GCA_002093875.1 Calopteryx splendens | reverse complement strand
AACCCATGGAGGCTCGGCCCACGTCACAGGCTCGTAACCGGCTTACCCTTACGTCTCGTTCATACCTGAAACATTATCTTTTTAATGATTATATTGTAATTTGGAAGCATTCACCCCGATGTGGTTCCCGTCGGTGCGCTGAATGTAGGTAGCACATGAATATGGCGGAATGTACAGTGGTGACGGACAAGAAGGCGGGGTTTTGTGTGGCCAACCTCTATACGGGTGCGAGGACTCCTTTCTATCCATCAATAACGATATTGGGGTAAATGGTCTCATCTGTTGGGGACCGTGGCGTGTGGGTCGCGCAGTGCGCGAGGTGTCAAAGAGATGTCAAACGGCCTTCATTGACCTGCAGTGCTGAACCTCTTTCGGATAGTTAGGGCATAGGTCAGCCTATCCTCTAGTGGAGCTTTTGTGACTGTGACTCAGACCCGTGGACACTCTCTCTCATTCATTGGCTACTCTCGCATGGAATGACCTTAATGTTTTCATTATTACAATGCAGTGGTGAACGCGTATAGCTTAGAACGTGTAGGGTGTTTAGGAAAATGTATGGTCCAGGATTTTTTAAAGGGTTTTTAGCTGTGGACAGAATTCATATGTGACTGAGACAGGGATATTGGGTCAATCCTGGAAAGGTCGGGGAAGAAGCCGCGATCTGGAATAATCAGGGAAAGTTTGTGGAATTTTGAGGAGAGTCAGGGAGTTTTTCAACAAATATTAAAAAAATATATTTTTAAATGCATTTAAATTATGCCTTTCCATTGAGAACGGGAAAAAACTCACAAAATTGGCCTTTTTAAGGGATAATGGATATGCGCAGCCTAAAATATTATTGCGCTAGTTCTCGGGAAAATACTGTATGAATATCATTCATCTACATTTAAAATTCTAGATTTATCTTCGAAAACCCTTAGTTTAACGTCAAACGTTATTTTTATCTTAGTGCAAACGGGTAAACAAAGTTTCAAAACAGTGGTTAATATTTTCTGCGAGATTCCTGCTACAGATTTGTTGTTATTACCGCCAAAAACATTCGGAATAACCCTCAAGCTAGGCGTGTAAATGTCAGGCAACACCATCATAAATCCGTCAAAAGGGTAAAACGTAGTTTGTGCTTCTATTATGGTGTAATATGAAAAGCGAATTCAGTAAAAAATAGTCTTTGCTAGAGTTTCGTTACGGTTTTTGAAATCAGGGATTTTAGTTTGATAAACCTGGAAATCTCGGAAAATTTTGTAATTGAATTTTGCTAATCACTCTGATAAGAAAATTGTGAGCATAGTTTGATAAACAGCTTTGAAATTTTATGTGAACACCAAAATACTTCCGAGGGTGAGTTTGGGAAGCAAAGATTTGTGTCTCGCGGGCGGGTGGGAGATGGAATGGTGTTTGACGGGCAGTTACGGCGCACCGCTTCGCGGGTGGAAGAATTGCATCTGGAAAGTACCGCTTTTTTTATATACATTGGTGGTAAAAGTTGACTGTGAAATTACGCCAGATTAATCTTTGTGTGATGGTGGAATATAATATTTTTTCCGTGATATTCAGTCCGAAGTATAAAATAAAAACCGACCTAATTGTCTGCGTAACTATGGATTCATTTATTCACGTGAACCGTAATCGTGTCACAGGAATATTTTTAAATCTACTCAAAGAAATCTGAGGCTCACAAAATGCGAAATTTAACGTTTCCCCAAGGTTGTTTGGCACACCAAATTTTATTTTACACCGTGGGAGTTTGAGACAATCGTGAGTGCACCAATTAATGCAGGGAGCCTTTTCAGTCTTATTCCCACGAGTGATTTATATTCGAGAATTGAAGCCGAGTGGACTGGGAGTGTCGATTTTCTGTCCTTGCTTATGAGAGGTGTGAACGAGTGATTGGAATTCCGCTGGCGTAGTAATCTGGGTTAGGCGGATATTTCTGGCTTTCCGTCTCCCGTCTGTTCTCTTGCGCCGCGTCGTCGGTCATTCGAATCGAATACCTCTCACACACAAAACCCCACTCTCCGGAGAGTATTGCTAATTTTTGGTGCGGATGAAAAGTGATCGATAAGATTTTGTTAAAGTCTACTGTAATAGGTCAAGAGAGACACTTTGTTTCGCAGCCTTTCAGGTGAATTATACTTAAGTGTCGTTTAAAGATATTTATTTCTCCTTCGTGTTTTGCCTTGATTCAGCGTTATATCTGGATTTTTTTTGCTTTCATATAGTTTATGATACTAAGTTGAATCGAAAAACGGGTGAAGACGGTTTAAGGACCAGGATGTGTAGGCTCCTGGTTTTATATAAAGTTTTTGTGAAATGAATGTAATATGTACACTTAAGTGTGATCGTCAGTAATAATTCGGATATTAAAAGGAGAAAATAACAAAAATGCTTTTATTCATTAGTTTAATTATCATTGTTCCTTTGTGCATTATTTAGGTTGATAATGATATTAAACTAACTCACGGTTTTAAGTTTAGTACATTTCCTCTCTTTAGGTAATCGCTAACTAATTCCTTCCTGAGCATGCATTCATGTGTTATTGATTTTATTAGTTACTTCTAATTATTTTTATTTCTCTATTTTCCTGAATATTAAAATTTTCACCATTAAAAACTTCTTTAAAGCCTTTATATCATATATTTTTTTTGATCACAGATTGTAGCGATCGAATGCCGTTATTTTTTCACTTATAGGTATTACCATACTCGGGGATTATAAATAATACGCGCGCAGATCGGAAGGGGATAGATGTCCCATTGAAATATTGAAAGCTTTTAGTAGGCAAGTACATTAATGAACGAGTTCCGTGTTTGTGATGACCCTTACTGTTGAATATTAAAATCTGGGAAAATGTTATATGATGACTTTGATGACCTCCTGTAAATCTGAACATTTGGTGGCCTTTTTAAAGTATTTGTAAAGTTAAAGGTTGCAATTCAAAAGTGTGATATGCTGCTATTTCATGCCTGTAATGTTAATTTTCATTGGTCGTTCCATTTTTTTGTCAACCATAGTGATGAAAAATTTGTAAGTAAAATTAATAAATAATATAAAAAAATTACTAATGAGCTAGGTTAACTTGATTAAGCAAATATTCCTTTGATAAGATCGGTTCTGCTCAGAAGAGTTAATGATTTTTGTTTTGAATGAGGATTAACTGTATTAAAAAATCCTTTCGCAGTTTTCTGCACTCCCTTTTTTGGACCACTTATGACGACTAATCATGATATTATGGAAACAATGAGTGCTTCATGCTGGTACTCCCGTTAGAGGACACGAAAACTTCTAAAACGGTGTAATTTACGGTATAAAAATACCTATTATCAAGGTTGATAAAGACGAGGAGCATTAAAGCAATATCAAACCATTGCTTTCATGTGTCAGTGTTTTTTCATTTCGAACCCAATCATGGAACGAAGCATATAGTAACTATATTTTATGATACTTTTTATGTTAAATTGTTACGAATCCCCCATATTTATGTGCAGCAAGTTCCTTTTTTAAATTCAATCTGAGTAGGTGCCTGACAAGGAGTTATCCGCACGTCTTCCCCAATACAATTTAACGTTAAATTTATGACTGGGCATCACTGTTTAGGCTTACCTCTTAAGATTCCAGACGCTCACCACAATCGCCTCCTCTCCCCCCACGTCTTTGTTCTCAATCTGAGAACTTGTTGAGGGGTAGGAGTCAATTCCATTGAATGGAGTTTCGAATGGGAAAGGGAAGGAGAGTTGGATGAAAAAGGAGAATAACCGATTAAAGATATCCTTTGGGGGGGAAAATCTATGGGTGCATATATATTTTTTTCTTTTATCTGGGAGGAAGGTGTAAGTCGGGAGAGGAGGGGTGGGGGGGGGGAGGGCATTGGGCAGATAGCCGGGGGTGGCCTGTGGAATGTGTGTACCCCTGGATTGCACATGTGCATGTGTATTGGTTTGCGAGTGGGGGGAGTGGGCGGAGTACGGGTTTTTTTGCCGCAACCGTTCTCGGCGGCTTGCCAGGAAAAAAGTGGAAGCGGTGCTTGTGGAATTTGGGCCGCTGTGGAGGAAAGCGCGCACCCCTCGTGCCCTGTAAGGTGTGTAGATGTGAGTGGGGAAGGAGGAGGATTGGGAGAGCGAGAGAATCGTGGGGATATGTGCGCTGTAATTGTGAAGGGGTGACGAAAGGGGAAAGAGAATTAAAAAGGGAAATCAAGGAAGCGGGAAAAAATACAGAAAGAACATATTCGCTGGAAAAGGGTTCGGTACGGGTCACGTGTGACCAAAAAACTCTTCGCAAAAAATACATTCTGCCTTCACCCCGCAAAGAGTCCTCATGAAAGAGTATGATGGATGTCTCTCATGGTTTTTTTCCGTACTCTTTTTACAATTTCATCGAAAGATTTGGAGTGCTAAGAAGGTAGCCTAAATATTTTTTCTGTCGTCATTTATTTTTAAACTGGCATTTCATTTAAAAGATTCCTTTTTCTCGAAGATTATTTGAATCACTGTATTTTTTAGGAAGAATATGAACCGAATTGGGAATCTACGAATGAGCTTGGTTTTCGTCATTCCGCGCAGTCTGTTTTGGCATTAGAAATGATGATTCTTCAGGAAGAGAAGCAAGGCAAACTATGTCTTGGAATATTCCTGGTAACATAATCATTTTGATCTCTACGTTTGGCCGAATGAATTATCTTCTATGATGCTAAATGCAGTCATTATTTTATGTATGGCTTCTTCAAGAAATAAAATTTTGTATTCTACGGTTGAGCATTCTTCCTCTTTATTCAGGATCGGTGTTCTTAAATAATATTGCTGCATGCCGATCTATAAATTGCTATATCGTATCTTCTTTCTTTCGATACCTGAATATACTGTATCGCCGGTGTATTGCTTCCAAAGATAGGATGGTGCATTCTTTTTCCAAATCTAATGCATCTATGTCGTGATATGGGTTTCTAAATACCATATACTACATCGCTTTGTAACATTAGATAGATGTATTTGGAATCAAGTTTTTATAATACTTTTTATGGTCCTAGATGAGTGATTGTTACGAAGTACCGGAAATTGAAATTATGCGTCTTCTCTTATTCGCTGTGCTAGTTTTTCCCGTGTGCATGTTTCTATCATCGAGTCAGATGAAATAATTTTTCCACTTATACAGTATGACTTCCGTTATTGTATAATAGGAATAATTTTAGGGTTCAGCTTAGAGGCATTGATAAAAGTAGTAGGTAGTTGTAAACTCCACTTATTTGGGTATGGATTTGAACGAAAATGGGTAAAATGGGTAAGGGAATGTATAAAATCTCTACGTTAAGACAAAATCATTTTGAGGAGAAAAGGAGTTTGCATGTAGCTTAGTGTTTATTCACTGCAAAACCTGGTATTTTAGAAAAGAGGATGAATGAAGATTTGAAAGTTTTGAGGCGTGGAATTCAAGCCGTAGACATTGTGTTGGAAAGAGAGGAACACAAATGAAATGATGCTGTGGCAAAGCATGAAAAGAAGAAAATTGTCGAAAGAAATTATAATATTGCAAAAAACGTTGGTGAAGGAGAAATTAGAATGGAGAAAATCAGATGCTGGAGGTAGTGATATAATGTTTGTTATGCAGGTAGGAGAAAGAGAGAGAGAGAGGAAAAATGGAGCATTTTGGACGACGTGTAGGAAGGAAAGTAGGAAGTATGTAGAGACGAAGACCGTGTTAAAGGGTGGGCTCTCTTTGTGGACATTGTTAACACCCCTATTTATTAGTATTTTTCATTTTATTTAGGCGAATCCCAATTATCCCAGATTACATCCTCAGTGCTCATATATGCAGTCCATTTATTTCATATTAATCGTATGATATGTGTTAATTCAATTCCGCTAAACCTACCTTAATTGAGATTCTCTTCGCATATTATACCTTGTGATGCTAAAACATTTCCATGAAGTGCATTTTCCCTAGTTTACTTTTGATACTGACTAGGTACCAATATGTGGGAATGAAATGGGTGGTATAAAAGTTAGGATACAAGTCAAGGTAATGAGAAATTAGATGAGCCGGTGGGTTGTTAAAGCTTACCTGTTTACTTACCGTAAAGTGTAGAATTTACTTGCTCACCATATGTAGATGAGCCAATATTTTTTCTATACTCTCAATCACACCACTTTCTATCCGACCGAACCGTTTTAAACTGAATACTTTTTGATGTAGTAGGTGCTAATGCCATTTAGGTAGTGTTTTTAACGAAGGTGGGCATTGGGGTAAGGATAATTAAAAGAAAAATCGCATTATGAAAGGAAGCTTTTCAAAGGAGGAGAGAATTGAGGACAAGGGCCCTAGGCAATGATGTAAAGAAAAAGCTGTTGAAGACGTTGATCTACAATCAGACGATCTATTTAATTATACCATGTTTTTTATCCCTGCATAAATATTAAAACTTCTACTTCAGGATTTTTTCCTCGATCAAAAACTTTACCATTTTAAACCCATCTGGTTCCACGTTTTAGAGTTAAATCCTCTTTCTAATAAAATTTTGTAAACGTGATTCATTATTCGAAATCCACGAAAAAAAGAGTTGTTAGTTAGGTTTACCCGTTAACAGTTGCTCAAATATTCGTTGCACAACTTGATCTTGACCGTGCAATTTTTGATAAGCGGGAATTGTTTTTATTTTTTCAATGTCGACATTCGATAGTCGAAAGATTCCTCAGCCCACGTCATCTCTTCCCGTGGGAGCAAACGCCTCCCATCGACATGCATTTGCTATGGGATACTCTGTGAAGCTGAAGCGGTGAATGTTTCAGCTCTGCGGAGGAGACCGAACACCTTCAAATGGCCTGGCTTACAAAATACTCGAGTCCTTCTCTGGATAACAGTTATACATTTTTCAAAATATCGTATCGACGTTTCCTATTCTTCATTTCCCTCTGACAATTAAAATATTTAAGAAGCTAAAGGAAATTGTTTCCGGCTCTACTTTGTGGGATTCCATGATTATAATAAACGGTGAGACAAACTTTGCTTTTCTGCATATGTATGTACGTATTTAATCACGACCCGGTTCCATTACATAATAACACCTTCAGGTGATCAGGTCTTCATCCACCTGACGATGTTACTATGTAATGAAGCCTGGTCGTGATTAAGTGTGTATGTGGAAAAACAAAGATTGTCTTACCATTTATCATATTATATTTATTATTTAAAGAACTGTTCATATACGCAGACGCCCTCATTCAAAGTCCAGTGAAAACAGTATTAATTTGTGCAGTGAAGGTTATAGGATCATAAATGCGGATTTATTTGTTGTAAATTAGGGGCGTGTTTGAGTCTTTATGTATTTTTCTATTCTCCACCTGAGAAACCATTGGAATGGCGTTCGAGCGCATTTGTGGGGAAAAGTTACATTACTTTATCATTCTGAGAATGAGGCCGCCATGTTTGGACAACGAATATTAACTGTAGCCTAAATGCTAAGCTTCTCTATTTTTATTTAAATATTGAAACACACGGATGATGCAGATATGCGTATTTAGCATATTTAGCAGCGTTTAAATGTCTGTCATATTTACCTATGAAGTGATCGTACTTTTGCAATGTGTTTCGTAGGCAATATTCAACCTCCCGTGCGTCACAATTTGGAAATTTTCAAAGTAGTCTAGTTGCATATGCATGGGGTACTTCTAGTTTCCATTAACACTTACTTTTGAAGTTCTGTTATATAATTTTTATAGCTATTTACGTAATAACCGTAAAGAATATTCGAATATCGTTTCTACGTCAGAATTTAAATAATGATCTCTCGTATTATTTTAAATTTCCATTAAAGAATCAATGGTGGAAAAATAGCTGTTTTTAGTGGAGACCTTTTATATCTTTTGATGGGATTGTTTTACTATATGAAAAAAAAATGAGTTCATATTATATTGCCTTAAGATTTTTTTGTAACTTTAAAGTAGCTATTTGTATCATTTGAAGCGCATATCTTAAAACGGCATTTCTTTATTTGAAATTATGCTCTCCTAAGTATAGAGTTTGATTGTCACTGAGCTTTTGATACATTGAATTCTGATTTTAAAAGTTTTATCTAGGAATATCTACAAGGATTTGGAAATACCTTTTAAACTTAAAGTTACTATGGAGAAAGATTCCAGGTAGTTAAAATTATCGGAATCACTGAATATTTTAAAAGTAATTGTGAACGTAATTGGGTATTTGTGCACTGATAATCACCCCTACGTTGCAGGAGATGAACGATAACTGAATATATGAGTGAGTGAGTGCCCCTGGGAAAGTATTGATATCAAAGCATGTTTTTAATGTAGGCGAGTCACCTATTTCATATAGAGGGAAACATTTTCATAATGGCCATCATGCAACTCCAAAATGTCAGTACTCATGCCCAGGTGAAAATCTGATGAATAGTGAAATTATTGGGAGCTTTTAGTTAAAGAGATAGTGCGAATATTTCTATTACCTTTACGTCAAAAGCAAAAACCTAAAGAGTAAAGGCAAATCTATTTACATCGCCAGTCTTCAAATGACGTGAGGAAATGTATTGATGGATATTATTAATATCTGATGAAACTATACGCATTTAGTATGAGATACCATCATCTCCTGGCGAAATGGGAAGCATTTAGCTTCCTCTGTGCTGATCGTATTGAACCACTAATAGAAAGCGCCTGCTGTATTAATAATGAGATCCTATTATTTCATCCAATGCAGGTATTAAGTATAGAAATGTGCCTACCTATGTGCCTACCTATGTGCCTACCTATGTGCCTACCTATGTGAGTTACCTCGGATATCCATATTTACCTTACCTTCGGAAAATCCTCGGATACTTTTCAATACGCCATATACATTGCCTTCCTCCTTCAATTTCCTCCTTCTAACTTCTATCTCTAGCATTCGTGCCACATCCCAGTAAGTCTCTCGATCTGCATCGTCCGTCGTTCTAGATAAACTCATCTTATTAGTCTCTAGTCCACGCTCATTCGAATTCCTTAAAGGCAAGATTTTGAGACAATACAATTGTCCTATACATATCAAAGCTTTTCATTCCCTAACATTAATTTAGTCTCCTTACAACGAACTCTTCTCAAAGAGGTGAATTATTTCACCTGCTATGATTTATGCCCTCCTTTAAATGCTTAGCTTCCCCCATCTCCTCCTTGAGAACCCCATTTCCTTTACTTCGCTATGATTTATGTCCTTTCCCAACTTCTCGCCTAGATCTTGTTATGCCCTCAACAATGACTGCAGTCTTTGGGCGAACTGCGTAACTAAAAGCTTCGTCGTTCGCCAATCTAACTCTATAAATCAGCTTCCTGCCAATTGAGCAGCAAATGCCTCTTATAATTTTCCTCACAAATGTTATTTCCAATTTCTAAATATTATAAGAGTGGTTTTTGCACAACACATTTGGAAATAATTCCAAGATCAAAAGTTTGCTGAATCTTGAATAAAGCAATATCTGGTTTAATAATAGAATGAAAATTAAATTTGATCGCATTGTCCTCGATAGTTTTACAGATAGTACGGGATGTTCTGATATTAATAACCATTAGAAATGAAATACGGTTTCATTTGTTGAAATGCCCTCTTAGGGGAGTCACCGTTGGACTTAACGCCATTGGCCACCGCTGGTGCAATTATCATTCCGCATCGGGTGTTAAGCGGCGAAAGCTTTGCTTCCTCTCGCAATGCGCTTAAATCCGCTTATACACCCCATCTGTTGTGTGAAGCAACGGCGACGATAAAATTAAGAGTATCTTTCACGGGGAAATAGGAGGAGAGAGGAGGTATTCAGTTCTATAAGTTTGTTGTTAGGATTACTGTTGAAAGTTTGCCGGTGAATTTCGAATCGGAACATTTTCGGAAAAGGTTCTGGAAAATTTTCTGCAGAGAAAGTTGATTAAAAATAAAATTAAAAGCCACATTTTCTCACATATTGCCGTGATAGAGGGCAGATAGAGAGCGACTAAGATGGGCATGAAATATTCACGTGGCGAGTGGCGGTCTCTTATTTTAAGTATAAAACTAGGTACTATGTCTAGTAAATATTTTCCGGACTCCCATGAAAAGTAAAATTTCTGCACTTTTTATTAGTAATATCACACATAAATCTATTATTTCTTTCTATGCCTTTAAAACGTATTTACAATACTATTACCAAAAGAACGCTATGATATTATATTTGCTTACAGGTGGCGTGCACTTGTTTCTTTGGTGAATAGTTTGATCCTTAAGGAGAGAAACATTCTAGGCTACATATTCCAAGTTTACAGTTCTGTCGGTCATGTCTGTTTCCCTTGGTTGTTTTTTACCTTACTGAAGGGCTTCTAGTATCGCTCGCACGATGCAGCAGTGGCAGGAGAGCCTAGGATTCTCGCCGCAACCGTGGAAAAATATTTGGGCTTGCAGTAGTCCTTCCTCCAAGTTAGCGAAAACATATTCTCAGGAGCTCGCCAAATTAAATTTCGGCTCCATAGTTTATCCTTGTTTCGGTACTCTGCCACGTCTATCTGAGAAACTAGGTCGTTCACCCCTTCAATTTCTTTCTATAATAATGTCCTAAGTGTCTGGCAATTCCTCCTCTGTCAAATTCTCCCCACTTCGCTTTGCATCCAAGAGATTTTCTGCCAACCGGATGAAATTTGAGCATAATTCAATTTTCTTCTCAATATGGCAGTTAAATAATTTTTCTTCTTCATCATTCATTCCCTGAGGGAAGTATAATTTCTAAAGAATACTCGGTTTTGCAACAAGGACCTTTTGTAACAGATCCCCATCTTGTTTCGAATGGTATAGAAAGCATAATATCATTCCTGTCCTTTAATTTATAAATCTTCTTCAGGGTTTTATCTACGTAATAATGGGCGGAGAAGACAATAATAAATGGTTCCTTTCCATTTAGAACGACATTCGTAATCGACTAAATGCAGTTATTATCCCCAGAAAGAAGATTGCGACGATGGGGAAGATAACCATCACCAAATGAGGGTATTTATCCATTCAAAGTTTCCAAGCTATTATCAGGCTACTCGCGTTGTCAGTTACCAGAGCGCGTTTGAGCCTTAGGCTTCAAATTTTAAGCTTTATATCTCTGCGCATAAAATGGCAGAAACAGTATTATTACTATTATTATTCAAGTCATGATGAAACAACTTGAGAATACGAAATGCTTAATAAAATGGCCCCGGTTTGGCACATGGGACGATTTTACTTTTCTCAAAAGATCTCACGGTCAAATAACTTGGTGCCTCCCTTTTTTCCTTTCACTCCATATCATATGGTGGTGCGTGTCTGGTGTGGATACACCTCCTGTCACACACCCCAGTGGTGGTATGTAGGGTGCCATGTAGATAGCAGGTAATTCAGGCTTCTGTAATTAGGGACGAATTTTCTCTAATAAAATTAAGGGTTTTCTTCGAATTTAAAGTTTTTTTATATCTGGAAACCCTGATTTTAGTCTTTACCTATCGAATTCAGGAATTAAAACATTTTTCGGTAGTCTTTGAAAATTCTTATCTTCTAAATTTCGTCTTCAAAACTCACGCCGAAGTCAGTCTTTGCTAACGTATGGTAAACAAAAATGTTTATATTATTTTTTCATTTCATTCTTAATCCCCTCTGATTGATTGGCTCTCTTTTCCCTACGTTGCAACAGAAAGTGGATTGGTGTATTTTGATTTCTTGTGAATAATTTAAATATCGCGACCTGACTTCGAACATTCTCCAAATTACGGAAACGCCCTAAATAGGACGTCCCTCCCCGTGTATGCCAACAGTATAAATAAAATCTGCGATAATAAGCGTTGGATGAAATATTGATAGGTGAACTGGCAATGTAAAGTTCGAGGAAGAGTAATAGGCCCCCAGAAGCACTATTCATGGTAAGCTGTCGGGAATAAATTCTAAGCAACACGGCAGCGAAACCGCGTTTCTTCGTAAGTTGGGAATCGGGTTGGTGCGATGGCTAGTGCACTGCTTCCCACCCTGAGGGCCCTGGTTCGAATCCCGACGGAAGCAAATATTCCATGGCACCCAGGATCCAAAGGGCGGGGGGCGTCAAGTAATTCCTCATTTCGGAGGATGGTACGCCAATCTGTGGACCCCATAGCGATTTTTGTAAGTAGAGAAGGCTAATACCGACGCTGGGTTTCTCTTCCTCCTTTCCGTGAAAATCGTAACTCCAGCAAATTATCCACTTATCATTAATTAATGGCGTAGATTACCTCAGCTGTCGATCCCATCCACATAAACCACTACTTACAGGAGGAACTTCAGACTTGTTGAAGAACTTCTAAAATGATTCAAATGCGGAATATTTTTGGGCATTTACTTGCAATTGACTCAAAAAGGTCACAAAAACCTTACAAACTGACCGAAGTCTCTATTCTATAGTATACCTTATCCAAGCGTGTACCTTATCTAGGGAATATACAGAATTGACAAGTCCTTGTGGGAGGTCACTAACTGTAAGAGAAAAAATACTGTAACTTACTATTTTATAGAGGAGGAAGATTTTCCACCTCACATCACCTGATAGGTTGTGATATGTGTACATGCTTTCTCCTCTCACCCGAATCTTTGGCGAATCTCCACGCATATAAAACGTCTGAAACCATTCTTTAAACAGTTCGTGCGGCTCGATCCGTGAATCCCCATTTACTTTTCAGCGTTCTGTGCGAACCGCACTCCCTGAGCATGCGAGTACAGCGAAAACCTCGTCTCGCGTGCTCCTTACGGGCGCCGGCGGCGGCGCGAGCCAAGTTCACGTCGGGGAATCCCCTTCACCCTCGAATCCTCCCCACCCAT
>LYUA01001291.1:76624-89932 GCA_002093875.1 Calopteryx splendens | reverse complement strand
GCTGAGGGTGCCAAGAGGCATCACCGGGAATTGAACCCTGGCCCTCCGGTTGGCTCAGGGCTCTGCACGCTAGACTACTATCTCCTTATTTCATGCGGTTTTTTATTGATTCTTATGGAAATATTTAACATGTGAAGGTTTTGTGGACATTCATGGAGGCAATTTCGAATAAAATATTTTTCATGAATAAATGTCAACAAATATTGTTTAGAGTCTTGGTGAAACTTTAGCCATGGCTCTTCGTGATTAACTGGATTAGTTGATATATATATATAAGAATGTAGTCACCGTATGTACCAAAAGTTGACAAATGCCTCGTGAGAAATAAAAGATCATACGTGTTAAAAATACATCAATATTGTCGATAGATTTGTCTTCTTGTGCCCCCATTATCCGTAAAAAATAATATTTTGATTAAGTAACAGTTAATGATATCTATATATATCTTTAAGAGTGTTCCGTTTTAATTATAACTTTGAAGTACCCATAAGGATGCTACTTTTCCCTAAAGGTATGCTTAGGTAATTTTTTGTTTTAAGTTTTATGAAATCATTTTCGCTATTTACATGGTGATTAGTTCGGTCAAATTTTTCTTCAATTTTTTTCCTTTACTGCAAGGTTTTTCCGACCTTAGCTATAAGAAAAGTTATACCATCGGATCCTCGTACATAAAACCAATCATTCACCGACATTAACTCCTACTCCCGTTTTACCTACTCAATTAATTTTACCTTGCAAGCTCTCTATAAAGTCGTAATGCAGCCTAATTAGTCGTTTCCCGTAATGGAGAATTAATCGAGTGATGAATTTAATCGCGACTTGAGTACAATTTCTCCTTCCACTGAAACTACGCTTCAAGCCATTAAAAAGCATCGTTTAAGGACACAATATCGACATGAACGTTTTTGCAGTTATGCAAATAAAATTAAATTTATTGCATTATTATTATTATTACAAATTGTGATCTAATATTTTAACCAGATAGTATATTTATTTTCAGATCTCTTTTCTCTAGTTTAACTTTTGAAAATGATAATATTCCAAACAACATTTATTGAGAGCTCTGTTGATGTAAATGCTTTATTTTTTAGAAAATCATTAGTTATAGTCAACTTAATCAGGATTCACTGGTATGCACTTTAAGTTTATTAATAATATTTTCTAAAACGTACACCCGAGAAAAAGACATTTCCAAAAAAGGCAGTCATGTTTTTCAGTACCCAGGGTGCGTACTTCACCTGATACACAGTTTTAGCTAATATACCGTGCTTCATTTTATTTTAAATATATATTCTCAATTGCCGAGATAAATATCCAAATTTGCGTAAATCACTAGGATATAGTTCATAGATAATCTTTCGAGAAAACATCAAGTCACATTCTGGCTGTGGTATTGTTGGAATGAGGATCAGACAATTATTAAATGTAGTTCAAAATAATAATTAATTTTTGAGCTCTTAAATCTGTAATTTACTCCGACAAAATTTATGTTATAGGAGGTCCTTTTTATGTTTATTGACATGTATATAGCATGGATACTTCGTTTTTGATTCGTCACTGGGACGTCCACGTGTCCACAGTAACATAAAACTTCTTAGTCAGTCTTGGAAAACTTAACTATTTTCTGAAGACAAGCGTATATGTACCATGTTTTCCCAATTGCTCGATTGTCAATGCTAATTAGAAGCCAATGTGGTTAAAAATATTTAGGGACCCCGTGTTGAACTTTGTGTATGTGTGTATGCAAGTAAGAATGGAAGTAAAAAAAAGCGAAAGAAATGGGCAAGCTATCTTCTATAAGAAGGTCGTGAAAGCCTTTTTACTTCCTTAGTGAGTTTGTTTATTGAGCAAAGAGAACAGGGCTATGAATATTTTTTAGAACTTGAGCGTAATATTTTTTTCCTAAAATATTTGAGCCTTGGCACTTCATATTTTATTTTTCCTGGTGATTGTGGAGGGAAATGTATAGACATTTCAGCGTTGATATTTTCTTCAGTATGGGGGAAGCATCTTACTATGGAAGATCGGATAGGTCTCGTCACTTTGAGTCAAAACCGTGATAGGTATATAGAATACTACGAGAATACATATTCTGAGATTAAGCGCATATCATTAGTTTTTAAAAGAGTTACGATGCTCTCATTGAAATTGGTGAAGTGAAAGACCTACTTATAATTTTAGGAATACCATTTGATATTCTGCAATAGTCTATGAATAAAATTATTGCCAGTGAGTTGATTGATATTTATACCTTAAAATTGATAGTTGATGACCAGATAGATTACCTTAATGAATGATTGAGTATATTTTTCTAATTGTAAATAGGCAGTTGCTAGTTGAACTAGTAACTAAAAAGGATTGCATTTGCATGGGATGCATAAATTTAATGCCGTAAAAGTAGATTACGCTCATTTAAATTAAGTTAATATTCAAAAATTATTTCCGTCAGCTGCTAACTCGAATTTAACATCCTATAATTACTGTTTCCTTTCATGTTGATATATTTCAGCATTTTATTTGAAAACTTTAAATGGTGGTTGAGTGGAAACATGAATTTCATGCACTTTGCCTAATTGCAATGAAGATAATTAATTTTAAAGCGTACTGAAAGCGAATACTACAGGAATTTAGGCTTGTTTGTAATGCAAGATATCATATCCATCAAATACCTACTGAATTCAAATAAAATACATCTATAAATCTAAGGCACGATTACTCTCGAAATGTACTAGATGATGAAGAGGACATTAACCTTATCGAATGCTTGATGCGGATCAGTGGCTTTCAAGCGCGATGGATCAAACGAGCTGACATTTAAGTTCTTTTTCTCGACAGCAATGGCGTTGAAATATTATGGGTTAGTTCGAACGGGAATGGAGTTTCCATTAATGCTGCGAAAGTAAAATAATTACCCCGTATATTGGCCATTTCAAGAAAGATTCAATCGGAGCAGTTTTATTAAGACCTATTAAGAGAACTTGAAGACGGTGTGAAACTCATTTAGACATTAAAGACTAAGAATATAATTTACTCCTTAAGCAGAGATGGATAGAGTACTGTGGAAAAATAAATCAAAGAGATGAGTTAGACTAGATAGGTCCTCGTGGAGTTAGTAAAGGGTTAAAAAAATGGTTGAAAGAGGTTTTCACGACTTATTTATGAGGAAAGTGTGTAGTCCAAATACTTATTTAAATGAATTATTAAATCATCCCGAAAAAGATGCAGAATATAAGTTCTGCAGGACGATAGGTTTAACATGTCACTCAGCGAAAGCAGCACAAAGAATCTTCAACATAAGTTTATGGAAGAGGGTAAACGTTTCTTTGATGACGACAGCATTGGATTTATGTAAATGAGGGAACTCGTGACGTCACATTACCAATGAGATCATTGATGTAAAAGATTATAGAACATAATCGGATCATGTGGATGGACGCAAACGGATGTCTGTTTTTGCAAGAAGAATCGGAATAGGCTGTGGTAGTCATGAGGAGAGAATAGACAAGGCTGCGCGCTCCAATCCGTGTAGCGTGCACTATTATTCTTATGCCCGGAGGAATTCTAAAGAGAGGCTTTCGGTCAAACACTTTTTAGCGATATGATTAATTCCGTTCTGTTTGCAAATGGTGGAGCTTTAATTATTCATTCTCGCAAGGGATGGCAGTCATTGTTGGGCGCAAATCAGGGTTTTCAGAACTCCGACGAACGAAGAAAAATCATCAGAAACCGAAGGAAGTGAAGTTACGACAGAGGAAGACGAAGCTAAATATTGAAGTGGTAGTGTATAAATTACGGGAGCTGGAGCACCTAGATGCCGTATTTGGTATTATGGACGAACGCGGGGTTAGTAACGGGAGGTTTTGGAGAACTAGTATAAAGAGCATTTACAAAAAGGAAAATTTGGAAAGAAAGGCATTGAGGTGGAAGAACGTGGAGCTCAGCGGTCCCAAAATCTCGTCTTTCAGGGAAGAGAAAGAGTACAGATTGGAGATGCCTATAGAGATGTGCTTACGGATAACGATGGAAAATTTGAGTGGGTAGCCTTAGAGGAAGGCAAAAGAAGTGTCGGTTATGATTGGGGCAGAGCAAGTTGTTAGGGAATATTCGTATGAGGCAGGAGTGAATGAGGGCGATGCTAAGGGCAATAGGGATGCTGAATAACATGACAATTGGGAGAATTACAGTTAAACGAGGAAGATAGATTACCCGAAGTGAATGGAAGAACGAAAAAAGAGAATGAGGCGAGGTATTTTAGTTGTCATAAAGGGAGGTAAAAAAGGAATATACGGAACTATAAAAGGAAATCTTGTGGGGAAGAAATTATTTGTGACACATAAATGGTTTCGAAATTGCCACTATGATATATACGCAATCCTCAATTTATTGATGGCCAAAGAACTAACCTAAGTGTAATATGGTAAATCTTAGTCAAGTAATGAGAAACCTCGAAATAGGAAACTTACTTACCCATTTGCTCTAGAATGGGGAATAGGAAGTTAGTCTAATGACTAATTACGGAGCTCACAGGCATTTTTATGACCTCGATGTGTAGTTTTTCCCCATTGAAAGTTGACTATAGTGACGAGGACTGGTTTTTGACGAACCTGCCAATTGTATGCACTGCAGAGACTTTTTATTTCATTTATATTATAAGCTTTTACTTTAGAAATACGAGTGCTGTTAAATAAAGAATTAACGTATTTTTTTAGCTACACACCTTTACTCATCCTCTAAATTTTATTGCTCCTCGAAGTAATCCCCATTGGGTGCAATGCGCTGGTCTCGCCTTTTTCCAGTCTTCGAAGACATGCCGGAAGCCATATTGGGAGGCGGAATTTGACGATTGGACGGCTTTGGAATGATGGCATGAGTGTTTCAGATAACTCTGCCTCGGGAGGTGGCTTTTTACAGACTTTACATAAACCTTCTTTTATTTGAAAATTAAAATATTTTAGCCGTGTTTTAGAACATGTTACCAAATGTCATTATTACCATTATTAAAAAATTACGTTTCTGCTTTACATTTTTTGATTAAATATGAACTAGTAAATATAATCTTAACTATATAGAATTCCCAGCTGCTTCATGTCCCATTTTGCTTACCAGGTCAACTATAACTTAGAAATGGTGAATATCAAATCACCTATGACTTAAAGGCTTACAAAATGTAGCTATTTTGAAAAAAAATAAAAAAAATCGGATCCCTGTTTGTGGGTTTCAAATGTCCGTTTGCAATGAAAATCCTCGAAACCGGAAATTAAACTGAATATTTTATTTAGGATGCCTTGTGATCCCTGTCCTATTCATTGATCTGAAAAAGATAAATATTCTCGCGAAAAATTTTACAATACTCAATTTTTTTTGTTGATATGGCTCCTAACTTTGTGGGTCTCGTTATTATATAAAAAATATCTCGGCTCATTAAAACCCCCTACACGAAGACCTTACTGCTTTCCTCCCACCTCTTGTTCGCTGGCCGTTCACTTTAATGGGGCATATGTACGTGGACGGATCCCAGAGTTACATTAACAAGTTCCATTAAGAGTTTTGCATCTGCATAGGTAATATCCCCAGCACTCGATTAGGATCGGTTTCCGACTCAAGTCAGCCCATGTTTATTGTACGTTGCAGAAACTATCTTATGCGAATCATACATTCCTGATACTGCAACTTTAGTATTCTCGCCTCAAAAATAATTAGAATAGCTAATGCCATATGGTTCGTGCCATTCTCACGCTTCAAATGTCCTCAAATATGGCGATATACTTTTATTGAATTTCGAGATCTAAATTCAAAGGAAATGAAAATAAATAGAACCTTAACCAAAAGAAAATTAGGAATCTTTGTCAAAAAATGATTGAGGATAACTAAAATTGAGATTTAACTATTTCATTCATGCTCCAAGTATTTTATAGAGCAATTGAAAACGTGATCAAATGCACTCTCAAAAACTGGCTAATGTTTACAAGGTAACCGATTTCGATATTGGATTTTCCATTACAGTAAATATCATAGGTGATGTGGTACCCTGTATTTGTATTGACTGACCGCTTCTAAACCTAATCCATGCCGACATGCCATTTTTATCAATTGCGCATCGATTTCCGTAGCGATCCAATAAGCGAAAGTTGAGGGTATTGCCAATTCTGTTGCTGGGTCACGAATTCCAAACCTTAAAACAAGGTGACATTTATAGAAAAAATGCAAAACAAATTAGTGGAACGTGAGGTTATTCGTGTAGAGAGGACATTGGATGCTGATAATGACTTGATGCCTCCCTAGAGCGATGAATCGCAACAATTATTCTGCATGCCGTCGGATATGGAGAACTCCGGTATCATAGTTTTACCTTGCTCGGAAGATACAAGCGACTCTTTTAGATTGGCCTGGTACAGTACTGCATAACCGCTATTTAGAGAACGAGATAAAGATTTGTTTTACGTGTTAAAGCCGTAATGTTTTGTTTTGGACGCTGATATTCAGCCACTGTACTCTTTTTGAACCAAAATATTTCTCATTGCTCTTTAATGTCACTTCAATCGTAAATAGTGTGTTTTCATATCTGGAAACATTGACTCTTTCATGGTGAAGTTAGTATCAACATTGATTACTTCGATGCTCCGAGGAAAAAATTGTCATTACATTGGCATATCTTATTTGATCAGACTTAATTGCGAACGATAGAGTAGTTTTTTGATAATCTTAGTTTTTTCCCAGATGCGGTTTTGTTTCAAAGTTATAACGCATTTAAATTTCGAAATTTAAAAAAATGCGCCTTCTGTTTTCTCATATAACTGCAAATTACAGTTAAAATAGATTTAAATGCAAGTGAATTGAAGTCAAATAGCTGTTACTTTCCACAAATTATAACGTTGCCTGGTGTTCTCATTGGTTTTCAGTGATATTGATTTCATCGGTGTTGAAGTATATTATTTTTTTAATTTTTGATCTCAACTGCATATATCTTTGTCATACCAACAAAAATATGCCTTTCGCATTATTAATAAACCTAAGTGTAGCCTTCTCGGGAACTTTATCGATCAATTTTCTATTTTTTTTCATAATTGTCCCCCGATTAGAGCAATGGAGTAGGTATAAAAATGTAACGGTGCTAACCGAATTATGTTTTACGGTAAAACTTTTTTTTTTCAAATTTTCAAAGTTATATTTACGCGTTTTAAATATTAGATGTTATAATTTAACTCATAAACTGTAGTTTTGCTATCCGATCACAATATTTTGTTTCTGATTTAAATAATTTTATGCATTATGTTTGTATTTATTTATTTTATATATTTATTAGCATTTGAAAGATGTTAACGTAAAATAAATTATCAAGATTTTTGTTTCTTGGAAAATTATGAGCCTTCTACTTTCATGTTACCTCTAATCCAACTAAATGTGTCATAAATATATATGAAATGTACTCAACACCAAGTCTAATATACTTATAATTTCGGATATTTCATTCTCATTCTTTTAAAGTTTATTTAAATTTATTTATAAATCCGGAAATTCATTTAGGTGTATGAACTATGAGTGATTCGTTAGGGAAGGGAATCTTTATCCTATCTACTCGTATATAATGAACGAAAAGCTGTGAATAGATACAATTTTTTCTCGTGCCATTTTCATTTCGACTCGGACGAAAACTAATGGTGACAGGAATTCAAGAATATTTTTAAAAATATTCTGTGATTTGGGTGAACAAAAATAACGTAAATGTGACGATTCGACGGATCGTTCTTGCAGAATAGAAAGTGACATAATTTGATCGTGTGCGCCGTTGTACCCGGTTACTTTACTTGCATTAAGTTGCAAAGATTGTAATGAAATTATTTCCTTCTTATTCCGTTTTTCATGTATGGCGGTCTTTTCATCAATAAAACCCTTCTTTTCCCTGAGGATTCTTCCTTTCTGATATTTAGTATCATGAGTAAAGTTTTATTTTACGTAAAACGTGTCTGGATATAGGGGACCTGAAGATAAAAAAAGTCATACATTTTCCCTACTGTTCTCCTTGAAATAGTATTTCACGTAAGGTTAGCCATGAGTTGGCATAATGATTCCATTTCTGTTTTACTTTATTTCCTTTCTATATTTTGAACGACGTACATTTTTATATTCATTGAGGAACTATACATTGGAGACATAAGGTCAGTGAGCTTGGACATAGAAAGAGGAAATGATGTGGAATAGGATAGTTAAGACTCCAGGATACTTGATAGCGAAATATAAAAGTTATTAAAGGAAATGAAATCGAACAAGGATATTGGGTTAGATAATATCCGGGCAGAATTACTAAGGGCTTAGAAGAAGCATTAAAGGGAAAGTTTTTATGGGCCGTTCGCAGTATTTATGAGGATTTAATGTAATCAGGAGACTGTTAGATAAGTGTTAATTCCAATCTCAAAAAGGGAAAACCAGCAAAATGTCAGAACCCCAAGGCAATTAGTTTGATTTCGTACGCAGCAAAAGTGGTACTCATGATCATAAAAAATGGAGAAGGCAGACGTTTACTTAGGAGAAGATAGGTTTGGTTTTAGGAAGGGTAGAGGTACATGTGACGCCATTGAAGTAATGAAGTCAAGGAGAGAAAGGAATACAGAATATAATCGTGATGTGTTTGTCTACTTCGTAGATTTCGAGAAGGCATTTGATAGGGATTACCTAATGAAGGTATTGCAGAAGATAGAAGTATACTGGAGGGGATAGGCGAAATATTCGAAACCTGCACGTCTCAGACTGCACAGGTAAGGTTAGTGAATGCTCTTTGTCCCACCCGTCATAATCCAGCCCCCCATTCTGTCCCAACAGGACTATCACTGGTGCTTTTCAATGTATACGTCGATGAAATGGTAAGGGTGGCGTGGGGAGAACTAGAGGTAGGAGTAAAAGTAGGCGGGGAACTAATAAAATCAGTCAGGTTTTCGGACGATCAAGCTTTAGTTAGCCAATCAGCCGAGGAGTTGCAGTCATTGCTTAGTTCACTAGAGAGCCAGTGCGATAAGTATGGAAATAAAATAAACGATAAAAAAACGAAGTTAATGAAATTCTCGAGACATAGGAAGCCAAAGAAAAACATTGAAGTGGGAGTGCATAAACTTGAGCGGGTAACGTTTTAGCTATTTGGGCAGTGTTTTGGACGAAGGTGGGCAGTGTGGCAGGGATATTAGAAGAATCACATCAGGTAAAGAAGCTATTACAAGGGGAAGTATTAAATGACGAGGGCATTAAGCAAGGACGTAAAGAAAAGAGTGATGAAGACGCTTAGGTATATGGAGCGTAGTTTTGTGTGGCTCGGATACTAGGTCGTTGGGGAAAAATGACAAGCGTAGGCTGTAGGTATTTGAAATTTTAGTGTGGAGAAGTTGGAATTGGTGAAATGGAAGGAAAGAAAAACGAAGGAAGAGTTTTTACGCAAGGTTGGGGAGGAGAGAAGGCTATTGCTAGAATTCCAAAGAATGCAGGAAAAATGGATGCAGAGCATACTGAGAGGCGATGGATTGTTGAAAACGGTGATAATGGGGAGAATTTCTGGTAAGCGAGGTAGGAGAAGATTTGGGCATGTTGGATGTAATGAAGAGTGGCAGAAAGTAAGCAAAAATGCAGAAAGCTTTATTATGATGTTGAGATTTTGTGTCCATTAGAAACCTACCCTAACCGGTAGATTACCAAATAATAATATAAGTAAAAAATTTTGATTTGAGTTTCCTTTGCTCATCAACTATTTTCATGTGCCTTCGAATAGGATAAATTAATGATAAAAATTCCTTAGAATAAACTATGGCATAAAACTGCTCACTCGATGTCCAACATTAAGTAAATATTATTGAAATTGACTTCTAATTGTGCATATTATTTAAGGAATTAGAATTTGCAAAAAATATAAGCATTTACATTGACCTGTAAATTTTAATGAATACCTCAAGATTTGGTATTTTATATTTGTGTCAATAATTTTCTATTGTTTCAATTATGTTCTGTTAATTTTAATTTTCTTTTCAATTCTAATTTGCCTTTAAAAATGAGAATTTAAAATATTTTATTTTAATTATTAGTTTTTTAATTTTAATTTTAATTTTTTTTATTTTTATTGGCTTCTCAAACATACTTGACGGGATGGCAGGCGTACGATCAATACTGATGATGATGAAGATCAAGTGTAAAAATGACTTGATTAATTATTTTATTCTCAATATTATATTTGCGAATATATAATATCTAATGCAAATATCTCTACACTTTCATGAAACTGCTGATAAGGCTGTTGAACAAGACTTGAAGTTGGTATAAATATGCCCTAAAATATTTACCTACCATATTTTACATGTTTCCAAATAATTAATTTAAAATCATTGACCTACAGCACAACGGTTTTTAAAATTTAATTTTAATTTTTTAACAAGTGTGTGATATTGATAATGCTGTCTTTTTGACTCATATGGGTAATGTGATGTCCTTCATTATCGCTCTTATCCTTCTAGGAAGGCCATTTATTTAATAACTTGCATGTTAACTCAGTGGTTAATCTAACGGTAAAATATATACTTTAAATATTTTCCTATATTTCTCGCTCAAATTACATGGAAAGTTTTTTCTGTTAATTAGGCTTCTTTTATCTATTTGCTTAGCTTCAGTCGTTTAACTAAATTTCAGGAGTAAATAAACAAAAATATACCTCAAAATACGTATATATCGACTTGAACTAATTGCTACAAACTAATGAGATAATTTTTTGGGGATTCCTTGCGGTGAATCACTTTCGAAGTTGGCTCAACGTTTTCCAAAATTACCCCCAGGCAACGGAATTTAACGCCCATTATGTTGCGTTGCTGCTGTCTGTCTCATGGCGGCCTCTCGTATCGCTGCGATCAATATCTATTCCTTTTGCTTGTTCTTCTCTGCCCTGAGGTCTCGATTTAATTTTAATTCTCTGCTCATAGCTATTCGCTCAAATAATGAGCAGTAGTAGGTACCACTTAGGTACGTAATTGCACTTAAAACATATTTATTCGTTGAACTGGGACCTCTGTCATATTTGATTGATTCTTATATTTCTTCGTTTTCGTCATTCTTGCAAGGAAAAAATGTTGACGTATGTCTACGATATAAATGAATAAAATCTTACATCAAAATATCCGCGCCTGGCTATGAAAGGAAAATTGGAATCTTTTGGATCCTTTGACTCTATATTCCATTTAGAAATGAATGATTTTCAAGGTTCGTATTTGTGAGCGCAACTACATTGAATTTATTGAAAGTGATATTGAGAGATAAATTTTATTTTCATAAACAAGTTACTTTTAAAGACTAACGCAATGCAAGTACACCATCGTCTTTTCCAATTTTATGTGACCTATGTAATGATTTCAATTCGCGACAGAATAATATTATTTAATTTTAAAAGGCAACAACGGGGAAAAACTGGCAGAACCAGCGATTAAAACACTGCATTTTTATCAATTTGTGCTTGACAACTTTAACTTTAAGCGGTTATATGACATTTATTGCTGAAATATAATCCCGTTAAGGTTTATCAGCATCGCATTAAGTTATTGTTCTTGTATCAAGAAAATTAGGAAAACAATTTCTCATTACAGAGATCAATTTTTGTGACTTTTCTAATTTCAAAAAAGTTGATGCATTTTGCATAGATAAAGGATATTCCTGAAACGTGCTTTGAACTCCCCACTTCCAAAGTTTCTATGGGCAGGTTCCTGTTTCTATAAGCCGCACACAAGACGCGAGATCTAACCAACGTCTTGCTTTAATACGAGGCGCCATATATTTCCTATTTTCTAGCACACTTCCCAGAACTTTTCTTCGAAACTCTTTCGTTCACTTCATCAAAGCTTTACATTATTTCCGTACAGATAGCCCACCTTGTCGTATATTATGATATCGTCGAAATGAGGAACCCCTTTCCTTCCAACTATTCATCTTCCCTTTCCATAGAAGCAAGCCTATGGCTTTGGTGGTGGGAAATTTTCGAAGCTCCCGAACTCGCGAGCATCATTCTCCCTCTCAAAACCGCCCCAGAGGTGGTGAGCGACGCGCTAATCTTTTTAATTATTTATTTCTCTTCGATAGCCGAGGGTACCGGGTGTGAAAATGGGCGAGGCTGGCGTTGAAAGTTTTCGGAAATGAGAGAGAGAGAGAGAGAGAGAGAGAGAGAGAGAGTGAGTTCCAAGCGGGAAGTTTACCGAGTTGAAGATTTTAGGCCCCGAAGAAAAGCAGTTTAGCACTCGTTGGGGATGAGTTTATGAATGAAAGATATGCACAGTGATAAGAGGATAAGGTTGCCTTGAGGATGAAATGGGCTGAAATCAGGGAAAAATAGCCGTCCAAAGGAGCCATCCATTATTTGTTTTTATGAGGTGCAAACAACTGAGTTATGAATGAAGGTAAACCCTTGTCATTAAAATCATTTTACAAGGCTATGACGAAATGAGGAAAAGTTAAAGAAGCATGAAACATCTCCAGTTTTCCAGAATCTGAACATGATGGTGCTATTCGATTAGCTCGGAATATGAATTTTAATGTGAAAAATGGCCACTCCAATTTGTGAATGATTTACTTAAGCTTATGAAATTTTCTAAAAAACCGAAATTAGCCAATAAAATTATTTGATGAGAATTTGTGGGCCACTAACGGTACCAGAGATAAACTCACGCGAGTTTTAATTTGCTTTTTTAGTGCGATATCTCTGCGATCTCTTTGATTGGGTGCGGGTAAACTAATTTTCAGGATTTGAGCTGGTAGTAAGATCTTAAAATAAGCTGCTCTAATTCTCGTTGTTCCAAACTTTAATAGCATATTTTATTTGAACCACTATCGTTTAGCATTTTACAAATGGCAAATGGAGAAAGCTTCTTATACATGTTTAGAGAATATGGTGCC
The DNA here is from genome assembly GCA_002093875.1 of Calopteryx splendens. NCBI lineage: Eukaryota > Metazoa > Arthropoda > Insecta > Odonata > Calopterygidae > Calopteryx > Calopteryx splendens. The sequence goes on along the minus strand of LYUA01001291.1, from coordinate 77,029 downwards.
TAATGACTCCTTTGTACATTTGTTACAATTGAAGGGTCTCACCATGGGAATAAAATCCTGTCAATGAAATTACTTAAATCACTACTCGTATTTTTCACTTCTTGAAAAGATTCGATTTGTTTTTACTGCAAAATTTGCCAATATATACTTATGCGCTGGAGTAATATTTTTTCGGAATCGCATTACTGATTCTGAATATGTAGAAACCTAGTTCCTTACCGACGATTCAACAAAGAATATTAAGTTAAACATTCTTAATTGATGCTTATCTTTGGTTCCTTATGTCTCGAGAACCTCATTACCTAGTTTTCTTCTAATTTGTTTCCACCCCATACCTACCACACTGGCTCTCTAATGAACTAAGCAATGACTGCAACTCCTTGGCTGATTGGCTAACTAAAGCTT
>LYUA01001290.1:64129-76250 GCA_002093875.1 Calopteryx splendens | reverse complement strand
AGGTTCGGTACCCCGCGATTGGAAGTTGGCACACATCACCCCCATCTATACAAGCTGTAACAGAAACGATCCCAGTCATTACAGACCAATATATTTAACATCAAACCCCTGTAAAATCTTATAACACATTATTGTTAGAAACATCATGACTTTTCTATACACTATTAACATACTAAGCCGATAACAACACGGATTCAGAAAAACAGGTAATGAGAAACACAACTAGGCCTTTTTCAAACACGACATACCCCAATCAGGGGAAAGGAACACACAGGTAGATGCAGTATTTTTAGATTTCAAGAAGGCTATCGACAAAGCCCCACATAGGAAACTTATATACAAACTTAAATCGTATGGTATTAATGAAAAGTAATTTGCTGGATCAGGGAATTCGTGACTCACAGAAAACAGAAGGTAGTTATTGATGGCACGAGCTTAGGTGAGGTATACGTANGAAAACAGAAGGTAGTTATTGATGGCACGAGCTTAGGTGAGGTATACGTAAAATCCGGTGTCCCACAGAGAAACGTAATTGCCCCTTGCTTTTCTTTATATAAATTAACGGCATAAGTTCCCTCATGCACAGCAATATCAGATTATTTGCCGACGATACAGTGATTTACACGGAAATGAAAAATCCAGACGACAGCGAGTGACTCTCTTACGACCTACGCAATATTTCAGATTCATTGAGTAACTCTTAATAGGGGAAACATAAAATAGGTGGTAGCATGTCCAAATCCTGGACTTTATACGACGATTTTTTTTCCAACAAAAAACAAATCAAACAAAGAACGTTCTGGACCCACTGGGCGACGGCACACGGTGGAACTAGTTTTACCTATAGTCGTGATACCTATATCAAAGCTCTCACGATTTTGGACCGAGATCCATATTCGACGATAGAAATAAGATTTTTACTTGAATTTCCATTCGTATGGTACTTTTCTCGAGTACATCAAATGATTCTTTCTAATCGTATTTTACAGAAGGAATTAAACCTGCAGGTGATGGAAACGAACATTGCATGCATTTCTTATGAGAGCGATTTTATTCATTTGGAGTAGAACCGAAGACCGTTCGGTGCATAAAAAGTAACATATTATCTGCGCAGGGAAGACGTTAAATAATCTTAAACGTTTGAAATTTGTGTGAATTTCGGTTCTCGAGTTTTAGGCGGACATACCTACGTACTAGCAATACCCACACGCAGGATTGCTACATACAAACTTTCTACATTATTTATAAGAAGATTAGTAAACTAACAAATTGACTTAGCATAAGAATATTTCTAAAAATATTTTATACTCACCTCAGAGAACACTTCTACGTGCTAAACCACCAGATTAGGTGATTTGCTAAAAACATCATGCTATAAACCAGGAACATTTAGGCCCAAAAACACTCGTGAGTAAAATCTTATTTTTCTTCTTTCTGTCATGCTATATTAAAATAACTATTGCTAAAATTAGGGCGTGTCGGTTTTCATTCAATATAAATATACAATTTAAAACTTTCTGGAGTTATGAAAACTTTTGAATTGGAGCTCGATTCTCCGGTGGCTCCTCTGGGATGTTCCTTGTGAGTCAGTCATGAACTCAAACTAACAAAAGAATAACGAAAATTGGTCACCATTTGCAAAAAAAGAAAAAAAGTATAACTTCAAAGTGAGAAGTAAGCATGGGTAAAAAGAGAAAATTTCACAATGAAGAGGACGAGTATGAAATAGATCCTTTACCTAAGCATTTACAAGTAGCCCATATTAAAAATCAAGAGAAGAGATTAATTGTAATACTTGAAGGCGCCCAACTGGAATCTGTTAAGGTAGCCCATAATAAGTATTGTAATACTCATGTGTATACTGTGTACCGTAAGTCCATTTATTTATCTTCTCTTACTTTACTCGATGATTTCTTTATTAGGTTGGGAATGCTTTTGAGTTGCTAAACTGCGACGATCATATAAATATTTTAAAGAAGAATAGTAGAGAACCAGGCTCGTGCCGACCAGATATAGTGCATCAGTGTTTATTGATGTTACTAGATAGCCCTCTCAATAGAGCCGCTCTACTGCAAGTTTATATTCACACCGAAAAAAATGTTTTAATTGAAATTAACCCTCAAACGAGAATACCTCGTACATTTAAAAGATTTTCAGGATTAATGGGTAAGTGATTATCTTTAGTATGCAGGTGTTAGTCGGAGGGATCAATCCATGTTACTTGAATCAAGCTATGAAACCACCCGAATGTAAGTTACGAAATTTGCTGCGGATATACCTCTCATTGAGGGCAAACTAAAATTGTATCGTAAAAAATATAGGACTCCTTTTTATCCTGAAATTTTTTTTCATAGATAAAGGATCATTAAATGTAATATTGCTAGCAAAACCAGTGCATTTTTCACACGAATTATTCTTTGCCGTGGTTATAATTCACTTTTGGAAAATGAAAGACATTTCTGATATCCGAAACCTGTACCTTACAATTGAAAAGTTACAAATTTTTATTCAGTTTAAGTCTAGTTATGAATTAAGTGCTAACTTTGCTACAGGGCATTACCTCGAATTCAAGCACTGATATTTCATAAACCAATGTACGTACGAGGCTACTGTTTTACAAAGTTTGCCCTCTAGAAGTATGTTAACAGCAAATCTCATGAATTCAGAGTTAGGTGGTTTCATAATGAAAATTTTACGTGGATTGATCCTTGTTGCAGGTGCTTTTTGAATGTCATCAAGGGGTTTCAAATTTCCAGAATTAAAAAAATAACCTGATTTGGTGTAATCTTTTGCTCCTTGCTGAGGTTTTACAATATTTTTTCCTTCAGTTCAATTGCTTCATAAATTCAGCATTCGTGCTTCTGACGGTCCAATGAAACTATTGAAAGTTATTAGTAATCCAGTTACTCAGCATTTACCAGTTGGAGTCAAGAAAATATCAACGTCATTTTCTGCAAAGAAAGTTGTTAAACCTGCAGAACTGGTACCAGCAGGTGATGACCCAATTGCGATTGTAGTTGGCGCAATGGCGCATGGGAAGGTAATAGTTCATTTCTTATGCATAACACTTTTCTGTCAGTTTCTAAGTGAAGTTATTTTAATTAGTCTTTGTTTGCATCATAGGTTAATGTGGATTACACAGAAGATGACGTCTCCATTAGTAACTACCCTCTTTCAGCAGCTTTAACATGTACAAAGCTATGCTCAGCCTTTGAGGAAGTGTGGAATGTTCTCTGACATATAAGGTCTTGTACATCTTGTAAAAAATTTATTTTTCATATGTATCATCTCGATTTATTAAATTCAAATAATTTTTAAAGCAATGTCATTTTCAATTCCCAATTTATTTATTTCGTGGAAGTTAATTATGTACACAATCATTATAAAAAGTAGGTACTCTGTATGATAGGTTTTTCTGCAATAAATAAATGCTATAACTTAATTATTGTAATAATATCACTGCAGGAAATTCTCAAGGTTCACAAGCTGAGCTCTCTGCCATGAAACACATGCACAAATTTGACTTTAAAATAATAAAAAAAATCATCTCCAGAAGAATAGACTTCAAAGATAGTTTGGATTGAGATCCATTCACTCCATTTAAATGGAAAAAATAGGGAGCCCTTTATGAATTATTTGACTACTTTTACATACAGGTAACTCTCAATTTATGAATGAATTAGGTTCCTTAGAAAGTATTCTTAAATCAAAAATGGAATAACCATATTGAATCTGCTTGAATTCTTTCTTTAAACAAGGCTAAAGATATTCCCTCAATGGAAAATTACCAGTCTCTCATTAATGTGACACATTGATGGATACTTAAAACTTTGCTAGATCACCAGAGGAGGGTAGGCATTATGAGCAAATATGCAGTGCATTAAAGCAAAAATGCATAAAACGAGAGTTACCTGTACTTGGATGAAGTTTTGGAAAATTCAAAAGCTAATTGTTTTGAATTTTCCATGAATATAATTATGTTGAGTGCGCATACAATGGACTACCTCTTCTTTCCAATATCACTTGAATTTTATCACTGAAGAGTATGAATCATAAAAATGACATAAGAAGGGGAAATTCAGGAACCAATGATTCAAGCATCCGAATGTTTTGCAAACATAATCAATGTCATGGTTAATTTTATAAACATAAAAAGACCATGCTCTTTGGATTTCTAGATGTACCTCATTATTTTTCTACATTTAGCCACTCACTTAGCATAGGAATAAATGTTTGTTTGCCTCAGTCCTAGAAATCTGTCGCCTACAATGCCTGCCAAGTTTATACGTATATCTATTTTTTCATAATTATCTAGCCCCTTCTAATTCAAATGATGTTTTAAGAGATTTAACTAAAATCGATTATTAGACTATGATTATCAGTGTGAGCCAAATGCTTCTCTTGAACAAGTCCATAACATATGTTTATTGTTAGCACACAAAACTCAGTTGGCCTAAGTGAGGAAATGGTCTTGGTCATAACTTGCAGGATATCTTTCATATTGGAAAATCTAGAGAACCAAAAAACACACTGCAATAACCACAATTAGATTTATTCTCCACATTTATCACTGACTGAAGATCCTTGCATATAAAGGTGGGGTCATGCTTCCTGAGTCGCAGGAAGCTTAATAGAAATTGACAGAAAAGATTGGATACTTCCTACTTCAAGCCAAACCAAATACATATGTATATATACAAGGTGCGCATTTTGCAAGTGATGTGTTTAAATTTAGAATCAATTTCTGTTTAAGTCAGTCAAAATTACAGATTCAAAAGGTCAGCAATTTAGACCACCTTGTATTAAAATGCATATTTATTATGAATGCTCATTTATCTTGCAGTTAAAAAATTTATTAGGCAAATTTTCTTTCTCACCATTAAAGAATATTTTGAGTTAACAGGTAATTTATTTACCCAACCAAGGATCAGGTTCTGCAACGGCCTGAATAGAGGGAGTCTAATCTGATAAAACACTAATATTAATAATTAAATATTATTGATAATTCAATATTAATACTGTAAATTATGGTAGAAATATAAAAGTTTTTAAAATGGTATGACATTTCTGAGCTTGAAAATACTGGTGTTTATGCATAGTAATTAACTTCTTCCTAAAATCCTATAATAGATTTACCAATTCCTAGCTATATTAACAAAATGGTGGAGACAATTTTGATAGCTAATTTTTTCCATGGAAATAATTGAAAACAATGAAGAAATCAATTAGGGAAACTAATTACCCATATAACAGATGTATCAATCATTTAAGAACAGCCTACGACCCCTAGAATCCCAGAAAATTAGGTACTATGAAGCACCACAATATCATTTTGGGCTAACACTTGCCGTTAACAGCAATGTTTTACTACTTTTTCTTACAAGTACAGGTAGCTCTCGATTTACGAACGAGTCAGGTTCCTTAGAAAGTTTTCTTAAATCAAAAATGCAATAACCATTATGAACCCACTTGAATTATTTCCTTAACCAAGGCTAATGATATTCCCTCAATGGAAAATTACCTGTCTGTAGGTTTCCTCATTATAGTGACACATCGATGGAAGCTTATAACTTGGCTAGATCACCAGAGGAAGCAAATATACAGGGTGCGTTAAAGCAAAAACACATGTAAGACAAACATGCGTAAAACGATGGTTACCTGTAGACTAAGAAATTGGTCATTTTTGGAAATATCTTGAAACCAGTAGTATAAAAGTTTGAGAAAAGAAATCCTCTATCAGTGCTGAAGAAAAATGCACTCCCCACGAAGAGGATTGAATTAAAAGTAACAGTCACTTATAGTGAAACTCATCAGTGAGCATACGATTGGTAGATATGCTCTGTTAATGGTGGGATGATTCCTTCATTTCACGGCCTTTGGTCTCAATGGGTAATGCAATTGAAGCAATAGCAGCAAGTATAGCTGCAATGGTGTACACTGAAATGGCAATTTCTAATGAAGACTTCAGCATCACCTGAAAGAAAACCAGCAAATATTTAAAAAATGAGTCACTCAACACCAGGTGTATGATATTCATATAATCCATCATAAATAATTTAGGAGAAATTGGGGTGATAATTTGATGACCAATCAATCCTATTTCCTCTAAATGATTATTCTGTTGAAAGTATTATTTTCTAATTCCCTGAAGAGAGTAAAGGCACACTTTCTTAGGTCTTAACACTAACTTACTCCTTTCGTAGCACAGGTAATGGCTCTAATTGTTGTATTTCATACTGCCCAATCAGTTATTACAAACAAATGAAGCCCATTGAAGCAGAATATTTAGCTGGCTAAGGTTGAAAAACAAATATATAATCTCATAGAGCCAATAATGTTATCATTTAGTTATATTCTAATTGAAATTTTCAGTTATAATAATAAATATTGGCAATGAGTGGCACAAATGTATCCAGTAAATTAGCTATAGCTTTTTAACAAGCTACATAACAGAACAAGACCAAAAAATAAATTAACACATATTGGGAAAATGTGATAAATTGTAATTCCCAGGAGAAAAAATTTTAAATTAATGTAATCAATCAATTCTATCACTCAAGCAAAAATCAGGTGAAACAATAGGCAGAACCAATATACACACAAGTAGTCATTGCAGCCCATAAGCCATCAATTGATTCATTTTTAGATTTGCAACCATATCAGAAATAAAAGTTTTCTTAAACAGTATCATTAGCTAAGTGAATTGAGACACTTCATTAAATCGCAAAAATCCTTTCTTTTCATTAGTGCTGCTGTGATGCACCCACCCGCCCACTAAAAATGGCCAATTGCAAGCTCTTGTAATGGCTTCAATCCATCAGCAAGCGTTGTCCCCATCCATCTGGTTCCATTAAGGTCTCCCCAGCCCTTAACTGACTGAAGAGGGGAAATGCATTCGTTACCTGAGCCACATATGGGGTCACCATGGCCCCAAGCCTGGCCATCGCACTGCATGTTCCAACACCAACAGCTCGCAGTGGAGTGGGGTACACCTACCAATAATGATACAACTATTTATAAAGTGACAACGGCAATTACATAAACACAAATTATGTTCTTCCATTGCTGTAGGCCATTGCATTTCAAAGGCTTTTTCGTGCAAAGATACAACTGATCAAAGATGATTTCAGAAAATGCTTTTTTCAGAGGACAATAATAAGCTGCACATAAATGACTCCACTTTCACATGATACCAATTTTTATTACGTTATTTAACTCAAATCAACTTTTTAATCATAGAGGATTGATTATCAATGGTAATTAAAACAAATTTTCATATTTCCAAATAATTATATATTGTGTACCTCTAGCTCTAATGTGTACAACTAACCACATTTGTTATTAGATGGTTATACTGTTAATGGTATTTAAAGACAAATGGACATCCAAGAGTTAATGCAATTACTCACTCAAGAAGTTACTACACACAAGCACATTTGGGTCACGTAACTGGTAAACCTGTGTACAAAACAACTAGGTAATAAATCCCAGGGTCATTTTTTCAGTTACACAGTTTTCCAGCCTAGAAAAAAAGAATTTTTCATGGAAGTGTATACTACTTCTTAAATAGAATTTCTCATAAAAGCATTTAAATTACGGAGATGTTTTGAAAATTTGTCTCGTACATGATAATTTCAATAGTACTAACGATACTGTTGTGAACTATTTGTCTGTCAAAAGCTTAGGATGTCTCTCACCAAGGGGTGTCATTCATTTTCCATGCAGCCACCATTCCCGTTCACACACACAGTGACTACGTCAAACAAATTGTTGCACCCCATCAGAAAAGAAATTGGACATCTTCCCCCGGCACCAGTGATTCATACCCGCTGACACCTCTCCATTGGTGGTGTTTCATCAGGGGATCTTTCTGCCTTGGAAAAAGTCGCAAGGGTTAGAGATCCAGGCTGCACGGCAGGTGTGATGAAATCACAAGCAAACTGAGGAGCCGCAATGTTTGCTGCGAGTGTTTTCTGACTCGTGGGTGTCACCAAGGTGAAGAATAGTACCTTTGGCATGACAAACCTGCTGCAAACACAAGCAGTTTCCGCAAAGTTGTCACACACTGGTTCAAGTTGATGGCGTTGCCATGTTTCTTCAAAACTTCAGTCTGGATGACACCATTGCCACACCCAAAAGTTGGCACGAATCCATTCATCCACACATGAGTGGTTTCCATCCATTGTTTCCACGGCCTGATAGTGCAGACTCATTGTGACTGGATTTCCACCTTGCAGACTCATTCCCCACCTCCTGGTGGTATTCACATCCACACCGGCATTGCCATCGACACCGTCAATAAATGTCAAAAGGCACACAACCTTCTGCAGTGAAGAACTCTATCACGGCACATTGTTTCAACTGAGCATGCATGCATTCCATTATTTTACTCACTATTCGGCAGACGTCTGATGTTCCAGATGAACACCACTACAAGGATTAGTCTGATGCTAGCTTCACGGGCCTTGGAGCTATGTCACCAGAGTTATTGTGTAGGAGACAGAAATTTTCAAAATGTTCACATGAGGATGGACCAGTCAACTGATACCTTGCCCAATTGGCCTGAATTCAGAGCATCCATTCTCATGTAAATATGAGTACAAAGAGACTCTTCCACTGATAGTAATATACTCAAGTTAATGCTGTTGAAAAAACCCAACATTCACAAAACCAGCAGGTTCTGCACCTGGGTTTCCACACAGGGTCTCCTCTCAGGCTTGTGTGTGTGTGTGTTCCCAAGGGAGGGGGGAGGATGGCCATGGAAGACCAAATGAATACAATGAAATCTCTGAGACTTTGTAAGATAAATGACACACTTGGTTTTTTCCACAATTTTATTCTCCACTAACCAGGTTTCGACAGCCAAGTCATCATCAGGTGATGATGACTTGACTGTCAAAATCTGGGTAGTGGAAAAAACCAAGTGTGTCATTTATCTTACAATGAATCGTTTCCCTCAAATAATGGCCAAAAACAATATCTATACCTCTGAGACTTCAAATGACTCTTCTATAGGACTACTCAACACAATGTCAATTAAACACACCTATACAATGGACACCAATGAAATACCTCCACTCCCCCAGAATTACATTATATGAACTGTGGGATCAGATGAAATTAATGACTTTATCAATTTAGTCAAAACTTCAGGCTCATGTGGAACTTAGGGAGACCAATTTTATTCCACTGGGTGAGTCCACCGCAAGAAAATCATTTGTCAAAGGTTCTAACAATGTAAACTTGAGAGAGGGAATTTAAAAACTGAAGGCTTTTACTAATTTAAAAGATAATAATTGTGTTAAATGTTAAAATATGTGAGTTGATTGAATAAGAAAGGATACCTCTAAAAAGCACAAAGAGAATACTGATGCCATACATAATGAAGAAAAATTCAACAAGAACCAAATTTCTCGGTAGCATATATCTCCGAGCATGGCCATAGAAATTGGGAAAAAGTTAAAAGCAGAAAAATGAGAAATAATATTGTTCCCCGTCCACCCTCACTCACTCATCCACTCACTGCAACTGCACCCCCTCTCCAAACAGAAAGAAGGAGGATTTTATAGAGGAAATTTTATTTATATGAAACTTTGATCACACATTTCACAGTGAATAAATTAAGTTGTTTAAATTTATTCTATGCAGAGGTAAGTATGTAGTTTTACTTTGTAATCCAACCATATTCCCAAAAACGCAAAATAGAATCACACTCTTAAGCACCCACTCAAAATATGCAATAAACAAAATTAAAATTACATCTTGTTTACAATGTGGTTTAACCAGCAGCATAATGTTAACTTCCATTGATTTTTTTGTGTGCGTGTTAATTGTGTTCCATTCTATTGGTGTAAAATAATTAAGCCTTTTACATAATTTTTTTAACCAAAAATATTTCCTAATTTTGACTACATTAACAAGGTTATTTTCACCAATTTTACTCTTACGTGATGTGTGTAATAGAAATTCTTAAAATTAGAAAAAGATTTGACAACAATATGGCAGGGCCTATGTAATTAGACCTTGGTAAATATAAATATTATTATACTTTGTCCTCCATCATTTCAAGTTTTAAATGGATAAACATAAACAAGACCACTCTAGTGTTCCAGTGATAGGGATCTAATATTTCAACTTGCCTTCAACACGAGAGAGTACGCAATGAGTAAGGTTCGTGCAACATTGCGCCTTAAACAAGGGAAGGCAAGACAAGGGTGGAAGGTCCTTATGGAAGGACAGGGTGATGAGAGAGGGATGGGTGGGATACCCGGGTTTCAACAGCACCAAATGTGGTTGGTAATAATATAATATTAGTTGATGCAAAATCATTTACTGATGAGGGAGACTATTTTCACATACAGAAAAATTGTATTTTTGGAAAGTTAGGCTGAACTAAGCTGAATGGGGAATAAATGTCACTGAATTAACAATACCCTTTCTGGAAATGCAGGCACAAGTACTGCATGATAATACAAACGTCAAGGGTGTTCCCAATTTCTTTTTTTTGCACTGTGGAGCGATCTCTCCTTCAAAAGTGACTTTCAAGTACATTTGAAACGTAAGTGGACACACGGGAGGTAAGCCACCCTCACAAATACACGGTGATGAAAGAGAGAAGCAGCTCAGCCCCTTGGCCATGAATGAGAGCCAGCAAGAGGGACCCACGGTTGACCACGGGAAACGTCAACCAATAGGAGGACCAATGGAAAATTTCCTCTACAAGTTTTTATACATATGCACTTCTTTCCTTGAAGCCAAAACTAGGAGAGAGCGCCATTACAATGGAGTTAGTACAATTTTCCAAATAGAATAAAAACATCCAGAAACTGCACATTGAATTGGGTGGCTCTTTGCATTTCCCTTAGAATGCATCATAGTGGATTTCATAAAAAATGGAAGGATAGAAATACAAGACGCTACCCATACTTTCCGAGAATTTGAATACTCCACCCAAACCAGAAGCAGTGTGAACTTCAGCCACTTGCCATGTATTTCAGCTGCAAGTGTTCATGAGTTCCAGGGTTTTTTTAGTTTTTATTATTTTCATTTTGCCGTGTTCTTCTCTGTCAGCGAATTCCAAAGTGTCTTCCTCTCCAAAGATTGCTGCTTTGTTTCAGGGCCGTAAACCACACACCCATGACTCACTGGCAGTTATGACTCTGGCTGACAGGAAGTTTCGGCCATCTCTCGAACTGTTGCTTCCAGCTCAGTGCACGCACCTCAACCCGATGGCCTTATTACAAAGTTCACTACAATTCATCTCATGCTCAGTACACCCACTAGGATGCATTGGCATGTCCCGTATGACAGTCCAACCCTATTACAAATGCATATGGACTGTCTGCCTTCGGTCTGCAAGGACCAATTCACGCAATTTCTCAGAATCGACTCTGGAGTTGTGCTGAGGGTCGACCCGAATTGCTGCCATCCTCCACAGACTCCTAGCTCTCTTTGTAATGCTTAAACCAGTCAAGTGTTCATGCTTGGCTGGTGGGTTTCAGCATCTGTTTTCTTGAGCTTGAAACAAAACTGAATGCAGATAAACTTAACTCCATCACACCAACCATTTCGGAATTTGCAGACAGAAAATGTAAGAAAATTGTTTGAATTATAATGTAACAAAAACTAAGAAGCATGTGCACTCATGAAGATCCCGCTGGGCAGACTGGAAGATGAAATGCACAGCAAGAGGCATCTATCAGCAGAAGTTCGTACTGCCACAGGTTCAGGTGGAATGTTCAAATTCTTGCAACTTTTGGGTAGCACCAAATTCGTACCATTCTACAGAAAATTTAATGACTTCCATCCACTTAATGAAATTACAGCATCAGGTACAAAGAAACAGTCTGTTGGGATATATAATTTGTAACCGAATGACTGCAACCCAGTGTCGGACAAAGTTATAATGCACGGGAGCTGGCATTTCATTCGTCTCCTGTCCCGTAGTGGAGAGTATAAAAAGGGGATGCCGAGCTACCAAAAGGGCAGACCCTAGTGACAGGAGCGGTGAAGGACAGCGCGAGAGGAGATGGTGTGCCCACTGCCCTAGTGAAGACTTCGACTGTGCTGACTACGTGCATACGGGACGACGGCTTCTGTGAAGTGTTGTGGCGTATTAGTT
>LYUA01001289.1:558239-573937 GCA_002093875.1 Calopteryx splendens | reverse complement strand
AGGGCTGCAGTCTACCAATCTTAGAATTGAAAGACTATGATGATGATGATATTCATCCTTTTAACTTTTTTCTGAGTGTGGCTTTCCTCATTCAAGCTTCAAAGAACGTCTAGAAATAACAGTGAAACATTTCGAGAGCTGGATCGCACGAGCCAACATAATTTTTTCGAAGTAAATATTTGTTCTTTCTTCGGCGCGTTGAAATGGTAAATACTCACTAATGAAATGTTTAAATGGAAGTAAATGCACATATTAAACTAATTTTATTGCACTCAAAAAAATTTTCTTTAACATTCTACAGACAAGAAATTATGTTTCATTAAAGGTCTGATTACCGTAACACATTCTATGTAAATGCAATTCACATATTACCTAAAGGCTTAAGCATCGCTGAAAGCTATTTATAGAAGTTTTCCAGTTTCAATTGCTCTATTTTTTCATGCTGGTGAAAGAAAACCCTAGCTCTACAACTTAATCAGACAAATCATGTTATCCTTTATCACTTTGAATTTTATCAAAGCGCTAATGTAACTTAACACTTGCGATGAAGCGTTTCCGGTAGGTCGCTATCCTCTTACCCCTGTCAAGATCACTTGACTGTTTAATAGACGAATTCTTTAGTGGCAGATTATATGATCTGATAAAGGGAGAATATTCGTATTTTATTTCAATTGTTTTATTTAATTCAAATATTTCTCAGATATAGCATTTTCCATCCATGGTCCCTTATTCTATATCCATTCCAGATAAGGATAGTTCTTTAAATTTTGAAAGGATCCTGGGAAATCACGTTTACCTGCTTTCTTTTGAAAATTGACTTCTAGAGTAAATCCTTTCCCTTTCATCTACTATGCTTTACTAGGCATATCTTTGAAGAGCACATTTTTTAAATCAGCATTTTCAATATCTCCCGGTTTTTTTTAAGTACTGGATCAATGCCATAAACATTGTATGCCAAGTATGTACTGTACTATCAACGCCGTGTGACATTGAAAGCAATTTTTACTCTTTTCCTGAAACTTTTCAATTATCCATTTGACGTAACAACTATCATATGAAGGATTTCTGTACATTATTTTGCTTCATCGTGCATTGACGGACCAGAAAAAACCTAGAGAAGTTCTTTTCCCTGGTAGTCTCAAGCTGCTGATAATCAATACGATTTAAAGTTGTTTCTGAAACTGTGATTTTACCCAAATTACGTCTACTGCTCACTAAATATTTTTATATTATTTCACACTTTATATTTGTTAATGCAATAAATGTCTACTCTCCTTTATCTGTAAGCCGTCCCTTCCGAATTGTTGTTTTCCTTCTGATACCATTTTAATTATGCTAATCTATTCCTTTAGAGTTAAAAGTTTTCAGTTTTTTATTTAATGGCTGGTGAAAATAATAGCATAAAAATTGATCGTGAACCGTAATTGAGGGGATTTTTCGTCATAACTTTCTGATTATTTAAATGGAGTTTTAATGAAATGTGAAATTAATTCTCACTTCATAAACTATTTGTCCAAATTCTTGTTAACGTTGCAAGATTTGCGGTCAAATCACCTCAGAGTTGAATCAACCTCTGACTCACTCAAATAATGGTAACAGGTTTTCAGAGCGTTCCCAGGGCTCCTCAACACACCAAACTCATTGCGTCGAACAAAGACGTATTAATTTAGTTTATTCATCTCACTGTCGATCTAGTTTTGTAAACTAAAGATGAAACGGCTATAGATTTCAGTTTTTTCAAGCCTTTCATCCTTTGCTCTAAAAGGTTATTCCCGGTTTTTTCACTATATTAGACCGCAGTGTTCGTCGCAGCCGCGCTTTAACAATCCGCCAGACAGTCCGTGTGTCTGGCGGTCATATTATCAAAATTTAAACTTGTAATGTGAGAAATATTACATTGCATTGATTAGATACTTTTCGAGTCATCATTAAGGTAATACAGAAATTTGAATTGTATATCAGTGAATGATCAAGATCAAGAGAGTCATGTGTATTATGTAGGAGAGGTGACCCCTCTGGAACTGGTAGTCTCTCTAAAATTCCAATTTTTAATTCCTTTATGCACAGTAACACGTGAATGTTCTGGCCAATATAGTGTAGTTTTTCTCTCTGATAAAAGTTTAAATTTACGAAGGAAACGGTTACGCGCGTGGGGTGGAACTCCTCACCTAGTTACCAAGGTGGGGCGTACCTGTCAATTGCTCTGTCGCTACATGGGATGAAGAACCTTACCAGGGGAAGTGGTTTTTAAAACGTCTATCCAGCAAGCGGCGTGTTGACAGTGGATAGCACCTAATTCAGACCCCACTACGTGGAAATAATTCCGTTTGAAATGATCTCTCCACCTTTCTGAGATTCAAATGAGGCTCATGGTACCAATGAATGAATTCGATGATGTTTTCGTTCTCGTCTTACAGGTTCCGCCATTCACAGGGGATAACTTGAGAGAAATGTAATATTGCTAGACTATTGAATAATAGTGCGATTCCGATATTTTCAGCCCTGCATTTTCCTACCTTACGCAAATTTTGCCATAGGTTTCATTATTTACTGGGTAGGTGAACCTCTGAATCTTGTGGTATCGAGTTTTGTGTTGGTACCAAACTAACGATGCTATGATTAATGCCTCTCATCTTATGATGGATGCTGATAAGGAGTTTTTTTGAGATTTTTTCAATTTTTTTCTTGTTAGTATATGCTTCCGGCAGAAAATATTTATTAGTTGTTGTTTTGTTCTCTCGGTTTATACCTTCACTGGTTCTCTTGCTTCTCTGAAAATTTGACAGAGCGTAATAGTTTTCTCCTTAAGTTTATCATTTTCCTTAACTTTGGTCATCGCATTTGCTAATAGTTCTGTTTTCAGATAACAAAGAGGGTCTGACTGTGATGTTAGATAACTGAAATATGGACTCAATCTAAACAAAAAGAAAACGAAGGTAATGAAAGTTGGAAAGAAGGAGAAGTAGAATAAATATGTGGATGAAGATCGGCTGGAGCAGGTGAAAGGATACAAATATCTGGGAACAGGATTGAAAGAAGATTGGCGAAGTGTAGCGGAAATAAACGCAAGAATTGGTGTGGCAAAGGAAGCTTTTAGAAAGAAAAGGATGGGATTGAGGAAGAGAATGGTCAAGTGTTTTGTTTGGATTGCTTTAGGTACAGTGGGGGAACCTGGACGGTATTGGGAAGGTAAAGAAAACAAATAGAGCGTAGAAATGTAGGTATGGAGGAGAGTGCTTAACCTAAAGTGGCCTGGCAAGGTTAGAAATGATAAGGTATCGGGATGGATAGGGGAAGAAAGAAAGCTGCTAAACACCATTTAGACCGGAAGAAGAAATGGATGGGGCATGTACTGGGGAGGGAATGTCTGTTACGTGATGTACTAGAAGGGATGGTGTACGGACAATTGAAACGATGGAGAAGAAAGATGATTGATTATCTCGAAGGAGAAGGAAGTTGCAGGACTTGAAGAGGAGGGCAGAGGAGAGTGAGAGATTGAGGCACCAGGGACCTTCGCAAGCATACAACCTTTGGTGATGATTTATTAATGAAGATTTCATCTACAATTCTGATATAATATGGTGATTTTGCTCATTGTAGTACCTTCAGTTTCGATGAAATATTGGTAGTTTCAGGAGATTGTATATGTACGCTTGAAAGAAACAGACTCTAAAAGTTTATCATGTAATAGGTTGATAGAAATATTCAGAATCCTCTCGTGTCTTTTAAAGCAAAAACATGCTTTCCATTCTTTCATTATATTGCATAAATATTGATCATCCATTATATTTGGTTATCAATCCAAAGATTGGTTGATAGCTGCTCTCCACGCTCCTACGTTACTGTAGGAGTATCCTCCTGTTACGTGCGTATCTTTTCATTCCTTCCTACCTCCATGCCATAGCGTCTTCTATCCTCCGTTTCTCTTAATTTATCCTTGGCCTCCCTCTGCAATTCACTACTCTATGTTTCCGTTAATTATGGCTATCACTATACTATCATGTCTCAGCAGGTGGTTCCAATTAGTTTCCCCTTCTTATTTTAACTGATCTCCAAAATCTTCGCTCTTCACCCACTCTTCGAAGTACTTTAATTGTAATTCTGTCTATCCATATATCGTCTATATCTCACAGCTTTAGAAAAGTAACTGGGTGGCCAGTTTCTTTCCCTAGAACCGCCTGTAATATCCCAGGATGACCTGGTACCCGAAACATTTTTGCACAATAAATAAGGTGAATAAAAATTTTATGACCACTATTCATTGATCAGCCCTCATACAATGTGGTAGTTCGAATCGCCAAAGCAGAATATGTGTTATCTCTGCTCGCTGAAGGCTGTGATTGAGTCTGAATTTGTGTAGTAAGTAGTTTAATAGTTTGTGTAGTAAATAGGTAGGATATCAAATATTTTCTAAAAAAACTCAGTGAGGTGGCTGTTAGTGAAATAGTATGGTTTTTGACAAAATTTGACAAACTTGACAATTTTTAAATGCAGAGAAGTGAGATTCGCAATAGGAAGGTGACTCAAAACAGAGAGTGGTCGGAAGCCAGTTTTCTGAATTTTGGGATACTTTTCTTCTAAGGTTGGTTTTTGAAAGTAATTTACAAATGAGCTGAAAATGAGAATTCTGAGGCGAAAGCGACACAGCTTTTATGATCACTCTGCGGTGAACGAATGGTTGTAGAATTTATTTCCGAAATAGCTCTCTCACCAGTGCGATGGTGGATAGGAATTTTTTCTAATATCTGTATATTTTTTGACCTCTCCGATGCGAGAATTGGAGTCATCATTCTCATTAATATTATTTTTACACATTCTCCATGCCTGTAAGGTAGTTTACTTTGAGCAATATCTCAATCTATAACAAAGATAGCTTTAGTAGCCAAATCAGTATGCCCACGGGGCATATGAGCTTATGCCCACGGGGCATATATATATGAGCTTTTTGTTATGTAATTACGATAATGTAGATTTCAAACGTTTTATCTTTTTTTCGAAATTCTGCTCTGGAGGATATTCATATGCAAACTTATTATGATTGCATTCACAGTGACGTTTTAAATCGTTAGCTTTTAAAGCTCATAAGATGAAGATAAGTTCCCTATGGTTGTATGACAGAAAAGACAGCCAATCTTTTCATCCGTAGCAGTAAAAGCAACTTCGTTGTTCTAATGCCAACGAAACCCGAAAAAATATTGTCTTGGGAGCTGCGAAATGTAAACTTTTGAAGCCGTAGTTTTCCCTCCGTTCAGTTATAGACTATTGATTATTTGAATATTTCACTCGTACATCTTTACAACATTGTGCACGGATGCAGACTTAAGTGGAGTGGGAGCTCTTTACTGGTCAATATTTTCCTTTCTTTGATATTGTGACACGCACGTAAATCTATTTCAAGGGCATCTAACTGGAGTAACTAGTGGAATTAATGTTGCCTTCGCAAACAGTTTGAGCATACGCAGTTCTCCATGTTTTTGACGAAAGACTATTGGAATGGCAGGTTGTGAAAATTGGTGGATGAATCATAGTTAGAGAGGTAATAAGATGCCGTGAACATGAGATTTCATTCATTCATGAGGACAGCGCTAGCAAAAAACGCGTCTATCTATTATAAACAATATGTGAAAAACATGTATTATATTATCACGTATGAAGAAATTCTTATCTTTGGAGAAATTTGTCCTCCCTCTTTTTAACGAATGATTTTGAAGAATATTCAGAGCAAGTCAAAGTTAGTAAAAATAATTACAAAAATGATATCATTTTAGTTTTTATTATTAAATATAGCACATTTCGGGGTGGTTACTCAATAACGGCATAGTTAGAGGTGAGATTCATAACCACCTTATTTTGATATCGATGCCTAAATGTGGAATTCTTACAGTTCTGGAGCATCTCCACCACATCACGGTGGAGATGATGTGTCTATACATGAATCCGTCATGTATAGACGGACTATTTTGTTTATCCATATTCAAAGAAATTATGGCGACCACCACGAAGGTTGAATAGCAACAAATGAGGAATTCAAGCAGCTTATAAGGAGATTTATATTAGAAAGGTGCTGATGGAAGAGGTACTAAATTGTGCATTTTTCACAGCTTCTGTGATATAATTTTGGCCTTACAAGATGCCTATCTTTAAGTCAGAAATGACGTAAAACAGTAGGCATTTATTTTATTTTTAACTTCTATAAAGAGATGGCATCTTATGATTAGGGAATTTTTTTACGGAGAACTTAATTCATTTACTGAGGTAAGGAAAGTGATTCAAGAATTCTGTCATTCATTCTTCGAAGGGGCACCTGCATTATAATTTACGTCCACCAAATAGTTATAGTAATCAACGCAAAGGCTAGTTTGATGGATGCTATACCTCGTCGCTTAATAAGCCCAACTACGTGTGAATTCTCGCTTTCAGTGTTGTGAGACAGTTCCTTTCCCATTGCCACCTGCGGTCTCCCCGAAAGATCTAGGGTAAAACAAATCATACTAATTGGGTGATGCTCCGTTTTCCGGAAGCATTACCCGGGATATTTCGTCCACGACTGAATGTCTACCCACGTGAATCACAATACCATATAGTGCCCATAATTAAAACATGCCGGGTATGGCTGTTCCATAACAGGAATAACCCACCTGGTTGTGAAAATAATTTAAAATTTTCATATTGGTTGCGAGAGGATTGAGATGCAACTTAGGAACTAAGGTCCGGAAAGGTAAGGAACTTTGGACCGGTAGGAAAATATTTTAAGCACATGCGTGGCCACTTTAAATGCTTCTATGTGAGGAAATAAATTGTTTGTAAGTATATTAATGCAATAAGAAATGGGAAATAGTCCTAAAGCTTACTACTTCGATTACAGGAGTTCGGTTGCATCTAAATTAGCACATCGGAGAATGATCTTATCAGCCATATTTCTTACTTTTTCGGTGATTGCATTCGTCATTCCTCATAAAATCGTTTTATTTTTTGTATAAATTATTTCTTTAATGATTAGGTAGATTTTCTCGCGTTAATTATTCAAATTAGTCCTAGTTTCCTTTCGTATTCTTTCAAAATCTCAGATAATTTCGCATTATCACCTAAAGCTCCATGCAACATCACGCAACGACACATGCAGGATGTGAAAACACTATTTGAGCACGGTTAAAGTGATACGCGGTCCTTGACCGGTGGAATGTGTTGATGTAACGCTCCTAAGGATTGATAGATTCTTTTCATCTCCTTTTCTTTTTTTAATCCCTCTTGAAAACTTCATTCACCTAGTATAGCAGCTGCCTTCAAAACTGACGCAGTGGAAGTCTTTCTATGAGCACACTAGTGAAGATAGTTTTAAGCGGTTCTGGAAAACTCGATACAGCGTAGCGAAATGAAATGACAGAATTTTATTTCTGGAGTAAGTTAACTCCAATTGTTCACGATATTTTTTAATATCGGAAAACGAAAAAAAGTAATTTTGCTAACCTAAAGATTTATAGCCTCAAGGCGGTACTTGGATGACCTTAGTAGTGGCATTCGTCTTATGTGACGGGGCCCAAGTAAGGTGAAGTGGCTGCGCAACCTTTTCGCGAAAGAAACGCCATCTTGACCACTACCCGATCACCCTTTGGACTTTCTTCCATGTGAAAGATATGGCTCGCAGTTTTCATTCATTCTCCTGGAAGCGCGAGATGAGGAGTGTGGAGGTTGAGGAAGAAAACTTTGATTAATGCCCCTGCCTGGAGTTAGGGACCCCAGCCGTTGCCTACCCTCCCACACTATACATCATATTTCGAAGCCCCTCTCTCAGATACCATAAGAGACACTATTTTAGTTACAGCGGGTTCTTTCTTTTTCTTTTACAGCTAGGTGCTCACCCATCCAATATTAAATCCTTTCTTTTAATCGCCGACCGTGATGCTACCACTACTGTCACCCCAATTCTTCTCTTCATTGCCACCAAACACTTCCCGACTATATGATCATATAGTATCTATTGTTGCATAATTTATGTACGAAAAAAGCAGGTTGAAAGGAAAAGTGTTGATCTTTTACGATAAAATGTGTGCGTATTTGTGATCATGTACGTCAGGTAAAAAGTTTCAGAGCTGAAAGATAGCTTTGAAACCTCGTGTGTATAACTCATAGCGAAACTAAAAAAAATGCCCATGCAACTGTGTGTGGTTATAAGGGGTGACAATAGGTAATGCGCTTTAGGAAGATTAAAAGATGTTTGAGGGCAAGTCGACCTCGGCCATGAAATCGATTTTCTATGCGCAGTGCATGAGTGTGCATGAAGTGGAAGAAGGCATAGCCTGCTACGCCTGCTAGTTTGAGAGAATATTGCGCTAGTTTCTAGAAGTGAGGGCGAACCCATGCATGTTTTAAATAACTCCCCGTTAGCAATTTATTTCTGCTATTTGGGGTATTAAAATATTATTATAAACTATTTTATTGGATAATAACATCACCTAGGTGAAGAATACGTAAAAAATGGAAACAATTTTATTTAAGATTAAGTATTTTTTACTTTGGGAATCATTTCCCTGTGCCTTGAGTGTGCAATGAAAGGGCACAAAATCACCATTATTTCTTATATCTGCATTGTAAAACCTACTTTAATTTGAGAGCACCGTGTTATTCCCAGACAAGATTAATGTACAAAGATTGAATATTTTAATGGGAAATTAGCTATCGAAATTGATATTATTCCCGGGAATTTGAATCAGATCTTTCTAAAGTTACGCACGTCGTAAGGATACTAGCTTATTAAAAACTACTGTTTATATAGAGAGAAACGTTTGTCATGGGGTCTCAAGTAATCCCGTCATTTTAATTGGCAAAGTCCACCTTCTCTGACAAAATTAATATTGATTTGACTAGATAGTTTAAAAAATGGATATCGGCCTTCATAATTATGCTTTAAGATGATCATCTTCCAAACGTTTAACAACTTAAAACTGTAGCCCCAAGACTCAGGAAACAATACTTTTTCATCTTGTGAAAAGGTAAATGCATGGCAATACAATATTTTGGTACATGCATGTTGAAATCTACGATTGTTCAATTTTCATTCCCATTTTCAGTATATAGTGAAGACTTTTGACTTCACCTTCCCGAAATTGAATAAATACACGCCTATCATGATTCGTTATCCAATATTTCTGCTGGTCTAGTAGTTTCCACTTGTTCATTTTTCCAAAGGGGTCGTTCAGAGCTATATTTACCATATCTAATAGAGATAGAGAAACGAAAATGCCCGTATTTTTCCGTTCTTCGTCTGTCGCGTAGTTTCCAAGTAATGGATGGCTAAGTGTCGAAGTACTTGAAAGGGACGAGGTTTCTTGAAAGGGAAAGGCCCATAGCTATTACGTCACATGTCGCTTCCATCCAATCGCCACAGTGTTAGCGGTCTATATTTTCTCCCAAAACTGATCCATTCTCACTCCTACGCCGAATACGCCAATAGGGAAGATTTGGAGCTCCGTAGGCCTTTCAGAAATTGTTTACATCATTGAAATATATGAAAATAAAGTAAAACTGGGCAAAGGAGAGTGATAATATGCCTCATTTTTGGCTTCCCGTGAATTTTTATTTCATTTTATTGAGTCACTTGCGTTGAATCGTGTAGGTGTTCCAATCTCTGTTGATGCATATCTGTCACTTTTGGGTATTTTACTTATTTTCATAACGAGTAAGCGGATGACCGTAGAAGAAAAAAAAACTCAGTCCATCCACTGAATTAGTGAATAAAATTGAGATTTCGCGTCAGAGTGAAGGACGCCTTTGAGGTACCTAAATGAGTTGCCGATCAATAGATCGTTAAGTATTATTTTTGTCAATTCTTTATTATGCGATTCCTTACTTGGTTGAGTTTAGTAATTCTGTGAGATTGCTATAACAAAACCTCTTCCATATACCCGTGTCCTAATTACTGCAGGCAGCAGTTGTTATTTCAGAGGTTGTCAGTTTGTATTGACTTCTGCTCTGTGACAGCCCTATTTTTCCTCGCTTTTTCCTGTAGCCTACCCTGCCAGTTTATAGAGAATGTCTTCGGGTCTTTTATATTTATCTCTGATATTCTTCTTCAGAATACCTATAGTTTTTGGGTGTCATTTCCATCGTTTAATTTTTTATAATAAGTGGACGCCATTTCCATTACCGCCTTTATATTAATATATACTAGGTTACTCAGATCCCATTGCCATAAAGCCATAAATATAAAGACAATTGATGACGAACCTTGCCTTGATCGATAATTACATTGCTGTCATCCATGGGTACACAACTAGTAAAAACACGACCATATACGCCTCATTAAACGACATATTTCGTATAGTGCCACTAGGTTATAATTATTTTAAGATGAAATTGCCGATTGTTCTTTTCAATAGTGTACTGCGTAATTCACGCTTCACCTAACGCTGAACTAAACCCGGAGACCATTCCTAAATTCTTGAGCATTACATTTGCTAAATATAAAATAATAATATCCATAGTTTTAAATTTTGTTAGCGCAAACAGTTATTTATGTTTGATGAATAAAAATATTAGGCCATATTTTACTGCATTATTTCACCATGATATTGATGTAATCTGTAAGTGACCCAGGGGAAACGGATTTTTAGACAAGTGAGAGTTCCATTGCTCAGTAATAGCTAATTTATAGGAAATGGAAGACTGTGGGAGGAGGGTGAGATCGCCACTGTCGCAGTGGGTGGGTGGGCTCTATTTATTTGATGGCTCATTGGCGGAAGGGGCTAGGTCATTGGCGTTCTCGCACTCGCCAAAGCAGTGGTCGCGTGTTGTTATTCCGCCTCGAGAATGGATACAGACGTGTTTCTGAAAGTAGTTTAAGGTGGAATATGATTTTATCCGTCAGTGCACATTAAAAATTCAATTGCTGTTACAATTCGAATTCTTGAGTATGTGCTATTTAAAAATGTTGTGTGTTAAAATATATTGAACTTCTACGTTCATTAGGGAGTCGAAGACTCAACGCTAGATTTAACTTAATAAGCAATAGCAATCGTGTGATTTTGATGGCAACATAGAGGAGGCAATCCAACCCCCAAACTACGCAGGCAAGTCGGAAAATGATGATAACATTAGAGGAATGGGGTATCGAACCTATAGATTCAAGAATTAGTATTTCCCTCTCGCCACCCGTGACCACAACACAAGGAAACGAAAACGCCAACGAGGGCAAGATTTGCATCGGTAATAATTGCATATAGGGAAGGAGTACTCATTGTTAGTAAAACATGGAAAAGGAGATTCCATATTAAGTAGATTCCGAATTTGATGTTGCAGTCGAGGGTTTACGAGAGTAAAAGATCCAGGGCATAGATGAAATTCATTAGGAATTACCTAAATCTATAGAAAAGAAGACCAGGGCAAATTATGTCTTGATTTGGGACATATGCAACTGGAAAAAATGTTAGCAGAATTTCAATGAAGTTGACTATCTCTTTGTTTAGCAAGAATTTGGAAAATTCGTGAAAATACTTAGCAATTTTTATTATTAGCCTTTTTTCTACACGCATCAAAATAATAGCAAAGTTACTAACAGAAATATGGAACGAATAGCGGAAAAGGTCTTGATAAAAAACTAGCTTTTATTAAAAAAGGAGAGAAAGCAGAGGAATCTCATACAAAATGTAAGAAAAACAATCAGTCAACTTTCAATGCATTTACTGATTTTATAAAAACACTTGATTCTTTTGATTATGCAAAAAATCTTATCATTGTAAAGGAATAAGCGTATCCAGCAATAAACAGTTGGAGAGGTATTTGGAGACCAGTATGAGTGCAGTTCGCAAGAAATGAATGTTACTGAGGGAACAGGAGTAATGAAAGGGTGCCAAGAGGAAGACCTTATCCCTTGGTCTTGATTGTTGCATTGAAACAACAATCCAAGAAATAAAAGTAAAGTTAACGGTATGGATTTATTTTTAAGTAAAGGCAATCAGTATGCTGCCTTTAACTGGTGGCATTGAGATATTGACGGAGAGGAAAGAGGGTTTGACGAGAATATCGGCGTCAGTAGAAAGTATATCTGAAGAAATAAAACTTGAACATTAATTTAAATTAGACCTTAATAATGATTTTGGAGAGAAGCTTAATTAAAATTGGTACTAAGGAATAATAAATAGGAATGGGTGAAAATAGTTGTTGCTTAGGAGGCGTAGTCACAAGAGATGGAATATACTGGGAAGGATTAGTGGGAAGAATAACCCTTGTAAAGAAGATATTTTGTAAGGAGAATGGAAAAGCAGCTCTAAATTCTAAGTAAATTCAGTAACTGATCCCAAAACAGGGAGTCTTATAATGAACCACTTTTGTATTCTCGGACCACTCTTTTCATCTAGTAGTTGACAAACCAGAGAGTGGAAATAAAATTTTAGAACTTTTAGTGATTAATTATAATAATGATAGTAATATATTTTCAGTCCATAGGTAAATAAAGCCATGGTAATCGTCAAAGAATAGGTATATACAATCATAAAACATGTACAAATAATCAAATGAAACTATAAGAATATTCACATAGCACAAAAGATCAATAAAAGATAAACCTATAAATTAACTCTCTTAGTTGAGAAATCATTTAGGTTGTAGAATCATTTCTGTAATGTGTATAATTTTAGGTATTTTTTAAAGGTTAAAAGGGAAGAAACATTCTCTATTTTATCTGGCAAAGTGTTATAAATTATGGATACTGCTTTATGAGGGCCATTTTGGTATAGTGACTATCTTCACTCCAATTGGTGGACGTCAAGTTTCCTGTGGGTGTCATACTGGTGATTGCTAGAATATGTCGGGAATAGGTGAGGAAATTTCCTCACATAAAGGGAAGAATGTAGTACGTATAAGCAAGGAAGAGGAAGTATTTTTAGAGATTGGAAGTAAGGTTTCCAATGGGTCTGTAATGCCACTCTACAGTTAACCTTTACTGATTTTTTCTGTAGAATGCTTTTGAAGAGTAACTTTTATTCTTCCAGAATATAACTGCATAAGTTAAGTGTGAGTTTATCTTGGCAAAGTAAATTACTTTAAGAGTTTTTACAGACATTATATTTAAATGTTTGCCGAGTATGAAGATACCGGTAGCCAATTTCTCCAGTATGGAGTCAAAGTGAGTTGACCATTCTAGGTTTTCATTTAAGCACAGGCCAAGGAATTGAATGTGTGAGAGGCGCTTTATTGTATTATCGTTTAACTTAATTAATGAAATGGAGGAAGGTGGGGCTATTTGGCGTGGAATAGTAAGTATAGAGTTATTTCCGTGTTAATTGATAAAAAATGTGAAGAACACCAACGGGGCATGTTTCAAATGGAATTATTAACAGTTTATTAATTCAACTAAATTTCTGATTTGCAAAAACATGAAGTGTCATCAGCATTCAGTATGGGCTTACTAGTTGAAGTGTAGTCGGGTAGGTCATTCATATAGATAATGAATAGTAAGGGGCCGAGAGTGGTCCCCTTGGTGATACCACGTTGAACAAGTAGTGGTGGCGATGTGTCATGAATTAAAATACCCTCACCCTGAAATGATTACATATATCGATATGAATAAGGAGGAATATTTGCTAAACATAAAAATGAAGAAAAGGTGAAGAATCTTTGCTAAACTTAAAATAACGGAAGAAACGATGGTAAAACCAAAGAGAAAACTGTATTTTATCGACAAATGTAACTCTAAGGCATTTAGAGATGAACTGAAAACACTTGACAAGATTTTTTTTAGGAAGAATAAATAAAAAAGACATTAAGGCAACATGCAAGTTCTTTTAAGAAATTTTACGATTACTTACGTCATTAAATGTCCATAACCGGAGGGGATCTCAGCACGAGTATTGAAAGAATCGACACCAGAAATTGAACCATTTATAGAAAACATATTCTTTATTATTAAAGGTAATCTACCGGTTAAGATAGGTCTCTGATAGACACACTCCTACCGTAACTCTTTCTTCATTTCTGCATGCTTCCTGCCTCTCTTCATTCCATCCAACATGCCTAATTTTTTCCTCCCTCTCCCTCGCTTACCCAACACGTGCCGCAAGAATGGAAATAGGTAATGACACTCCCATCTGCTAGAGCAGAAGTAAATAGGTTAATAATAATTACCTTAGCACATACAGATAACCCCAATTAAATGTATTTTGATACGCAAGACTTTCACATACATCCATTCCCTTGGTGGTAGCTGAATATCCACTTACACGGGATACGAATCCGCAACTTCCGGATTAGTGAGAATGATACCCCGTCGCTACCGAGGATGGAAAGGCCGATCCCGGAAATGACAAACCATTATCATTAACATCCCTCTAGTGTAAAATTCTTTTGGTATTATTGTAACGACATTTTCTTCGTAGCTAATCATAGTTTTTCCCAAACACATTATTTGTTCTGAAAGAGTATATCTTGTGAAAAACAACTTGGCTTATTCATCCACAACATCCTCAGATAGGGGAATCAAGAAAACAGGTAGACCTTAAATTCTTAGATTAAAAAAAATATTTGATGAAACACCACGCAATAAGCTAATTAAAAAAACTCCGATGATGTGGAATTAATGAAAAAGTAGTCAGTTGCGTTCGAGATTTTCTTTTTGATCACAAGGAGAAAGTGATGGCTTCTGGATTTAGTGTAGATTTTGTGGATGTAGTCCCTGGCACGCCGCATAGTGGTGTTATAGGCCTCTTTATTTTTTTCGTTCACATTAATAACAATAGTCGTAAAATTTCTAGCAATGCCAGGTTATTCGCCGAAGATTACGCCATCTACTGAGTCATTAGAAATAAATCTGACTGGGAGGATCTTTCTAATGATCTCAACAATATCAATGGCGAGTGTGAGGACGGGCTAAAAATGATATTTGAAAAATGTGCAGCAATGAATTCTTGGAAAAAAATACATTCACTCCTACTCCTGCAGAGTTGTAGAGGTGGACATGAGAATTTTGGACCAAGTGTATTCCCTAGTAGTGACTCCATCATCGGACGTAACATATGATCAACACGTTAGAACCATAGGAGATAGGAGATGCAATGAAGGAACTTGGCTTCATCAAACGCGAAGTGGGAAAATGTTCAAATGAAAACGTTAAAGAGAGGAGTTGCTTAGACCTCATGTTGAATATGCTTCTAGCATTGGGGATCCTGCGCAGGACCAAATTTGAACAGGACACAGAGGAAAGCTGCCCGTTTCGTGAAGAATCGTTATAAACAATAAAATCGTCACGCTGTATCTGAGTGGCCTATTTTTGGAATCACGAAGACTGCATACGCCACTTAAACTGTTAGATGCGAAACAAATCATTCGAATGCAACGCTCGGATAGAGGGAATACCTTTCGCTCCGCATGGCATTGGTAGGCGAGACCACGATTGGAATTGGAGAGAGATTGTATTGAGGTATTATATAGATAGGTTGATAGAATAGTCGTTGCCTTGTTCTGATTTATCTCCAAATAATCAATTTATAATAACTTAAATATTTAATTATGTGTGGTTTCTCAGCCTCCGTTCGATGCCTCTTATAAAGGGCATTCAGGGTAAAACTGGCAATAGAAGTTCAAAAAGAACCATTGGCCAGCGAAATATCATTGATTGCGAACCAAATGCTTGGAACTTACAAGTAAAAGATTTTTTGTCATATAATAAAGGGGCGTAGTTGCCCGGTGGGCATGGCGTTGAGCTACTA
>LYUA01001289.1:374190-388439 GCA_002093875.1 Calopteryx splendens | reverse complement strand
AAAGACGTGCAATTTTCCACAAAATAATATTTTTATTACTACCTGGGTTTAAATGTTACAACATCATCATCTCCTACCTGATTATGATGTTGTAACATAGAAACCCGGGTAGTAAAAAAAATATTATTTTGTGGAAAATTGCGCGTCTTTAGATCCATAATGATAAAATTCCACCACATCAGGCCTGATAATTCTCTCTTCGTATCTCTTTCCATGCCTATTTCCACGGTATAAACTTCGAAAAAGGCTTTACCGTGTCTATTTTACAATAATTGCCTCCCTCCGCCTCCATTATAGATGGATGTACGTGCACGTGAACTTGCTTCCCTTTGGATCACAGTCTTTCAAAAACCTCAACCACTAAATATTTACCAGCCGGCATAGACACAATCAATTTCTCTCCTCCCTCACGCCTTCCCCTCCCTCCTTCCCCTCCCCACTCACCAAGTGCACTCCCTCCCCACGGAGTGGTGCTCCGAAAGCTATATTGTAAGAGTACCGTTATTTTTTTTGTTTCTATCACTGTCCGCACCTTGTGTCATCGACAGTAGAATTGTATATATTTCCCCCCTCATTCTTCCGTAGCTAAATAGCTAACTGCACTGTCACCTTTTTACATATTGACATCCACTAACAAGATATACCCACTAACGATATCTTCATTTTTATTGCTCTAATACTTCCCAAAAAATCCATCCGCACTCACTCTCCTTCAGTGACCTTCGTGTATGTAACAATTCTTTCTCAATAGAAACACAGCAATAACAAAACGCAGATACTCTAAATACTTCTAAACTGCTCTCTCTCCCACGAAATACTCCGTAACAAACATTTCTATGCATAAACGTAGTCACTGCTTTCTTTCCCGACACGTATTATATTCGAAACATTTTCAAAGGCTTTTGCCTTTGCATTTTCAACTCGCTTCTATATCACTCCGTGGATTCTTCTCCCCTCCTCACACTATGTCCCTACGTGTCTTTTAGACGACATCCAAACTTAGGCGACCTTAAATCTTAATATATATTATATTTTATTATAATTATAAATAATATTCTGTGTATAACATATTATTTATTCAAATTAAAATCGGTCAATGGAGAAATAACGCATTAACATTCACTCTTATAAATAATCATAGCTATCGGATTAGTGGAGGGATAAAATTCTTTTAAAAAGATAATATACACACATCACTGCTAGTCAACTCAAAATTTGATGAGACATAACTAACACTTTCCAAGCCTAAAGACACTTTTGAGATGCAATTGGACATCCTCAAGGCATTGGAACGATTAAGTTAAATGAGAATAATTAATGCCAACCAATGAAGCATTTGCAATTGAAATGCTCTGCCATTGTATATTTAAAATAAAGAAATTGAAATTGGG
This sequence comes from Calopteryx splendens, assembly GCA_002093875.1. Lineage (NCBI taxonomy): Eukaryota > Metazoa > Arthropoda > Insecta > Odonata > Calopterygidae > Calopteryx > Calopteryx splendens. Next base: position 387,048 of record LYUA01001289.1, on the reverse strand, counting down.
ATACATCTCTCTGATCACTTATCAGAGTGATGTCTCAGTCTTATCAGTAGTCTCAGTCTTATCAGACTGAGACTTCTGTGATATTTTTTATCTGAACTAGGCATAACTTTCATTTGGAGGCTAAGAAAGGTGATTCAATTCGAAAACTTATTTCCTATATTTTTCTTTATTGTTAAAAGAAATTATTGAAATATTTGAACACCATGCATGTCTATCGTAACTAATGACTGATTATATTGTTTACGTTCACGGGAAGATATATGAAACTGATAGGCTGAGTTACAACTACCGATATACGTAATTCCACTCAAAGGACTTTCATCCATGACTCGGCTGAAGAAACTTTATAGTTATAGAAATGATTAGATTTTGCCTCGGTAATTGGGGTTGTAGGTTAGTAGCAGTGTAATCCGAACCTCTCGTCGCAGAAAGGGTTGGTAAGTGCAACTTGGCGGAATGTGAAAGAGCACACCCAATAAAGTTACGCGGAATGTCATGCATTTTTTATTCCGTAAACTACTGTTAAAGTAGTGTTTGAAATAATTTCGAAGCCATTAAATTAGCAATAGACGTGAAATTAGCGCTTAAAGCTTATCTTACCTGCCTCTTATTTCATGTTAATAATTTGCTGAAGAATATATCCCGAGTCTCGAATTCCGACCGCTTTAACCACATGGCAACCCAGGCGTCGTATTTCAATGTGAATTGCCAAGGGCTAATAATGAGCGGGATGGTCTGACGAATCAACACGAGCACAGTATCACGGAGTAGACGTTGTTCTCCCCTTCCCTTAATGCAAAGTTATATTTATTACATTCTTCCAAAAGTTTGTTGCGACTAATGTTTGGAAGCAAGAAATTTGCGCACAAGAGTGATATATGACTCCCATGCTTCAACATTTCGCTTTACCTATGTACTCTATCCGCCAGCTGCTCTTTCATACCATAAAGTTCTCACTACTATTACAACCTCATTTCCACATAGATCAACTTTCATGCATTAATATTCGGCATACACTGATTTAGCTTCTTCCCTTACGACACGCCATTACATGTAGTTAAAATCATGGGATGAATTCCTCCAAGAAGTCTCTAAGTCCGCATTTATCCCATACAGTATCATCACTCTAATTAGTAATTAATTTACCCTATTAGTTTCCTCCTTACTTTACCTTTTTCACCCTTTTCCTAAACAGCTTCTCATTGTCTTTAAAATAAATTTGAATTTTTTCTGCTTATGCAATTTTTCCTTATTTTCACGATATGTTTGCATTCCTTTTAATATTCATGTATCCGTGCTCAATTCATATTCATCCCTGTATAACCGACATCATATGCTGCCTTCTGAACTTTCTCGCTTTCAGCTGTTACTATCAGCTTCTATGGCTTTCTTCATTCTAGCTTTCACTTCATCATTCTAACGGGCATCACCTTTCCCTTTGTCAACCAAAACTTTTTAAACGGATTCAATAATCATTCCTTCCAAAATCTTTCAAACATCATTTGAAATTTTGTTTTAGATGTACACTACTCATTTCTCCTGAGTCTAGCAATGGCTTTCCTCTAGTCTTATAATTATCAGAATATAATGATGTTCCAAGTCGCAATGAAGCATCCAGTAATGCTGAATTCCTCGCAGACTTTAGCAAAGATGGGGAAATAAGTTATTAAAATGTTTGTAGGCTCCCTCTCTAATTGGTTATTCAGTGCCCTCCAATTAGGTAATTATGTTAAAGCCGTGCAAGAGTGTACTATTTTTTTGCTTAAGTTCTTACTTTTTATTGTGCCCACTCATGAGTTACAAAAATAATACTATTCCCTTTTTATCCCTTGAGCTCCTCTCGTGCATGTTCTTTCGTTCTCGAATATGTTCTCACTTTATTCGTTGTGCAGTTGTATAAACACGTAATAATTTAGTTCCAAGATGAGCTGTTTGCTCATGCTTATTTTAAAGGTTTTCATCCCATTTTCAAACACACTTTCACCATATTAGTGGAATTTACCTAGTTTTATTGTTAGCGGAATTTTAAAGTTTATTTATTTTCCTTCCTTCATAATTTCACCGTTGAGTGGGCACTGTTTCGATTGGCCTCATCTTTGGCTTGAGGCGCGTGAAACCGTAGGAGCCCTGGTTATCTATGCACTCGTAGTCATGCCTAAAACACCCTTTAACCGAGCGTCTTGAGAGGTTTACCTCCAGTGGTCTGTTGCTGAAGTCGTTGCTACGGAAGCGGATTTCCTCCCCACCTTGATCTGCTTGTCTGTGTCCCAACTTAGAACGTCGGAGTCCCTCTAACCACGATTTTTATTCTTGTCTGGATCAGGAATTTATAAGTTCCAAGGGAATGAATGCGTGTTCTCCGTTCTTTCACTGTCACTGCCAATGGAGATCAGAAAATATCATGGCTGATGAGCAAGAATACAAACGTGGCACGTGGGACATTTTTTTAAGTTGGGTATATTGCGAAGAAAAAGGCCGCCTCGTGACGGTCGCCAGGGAGAATGTAACTCTCCAAATCCGTTCGTGTGACGCATTCGCTCCGAGAGCGCTTATTTTCCAGTCCTTGGTCATTCTATATGTCCCGCGCATTTGATCCCTTTCTCTTATATTGGGCAAAAGAGCTGTTATGGGTAAGTATTGTATCTTGGGTTACGGATCTCATTTTCCCCATTTCTTTCAATGATGTGGAAGTGCAAACCTAAATTTTCAAAATAATAAAGTTGGATTAACGGATTATTATAATTAGAAAGTTGTGCAGTGTTCCAGTTCTTTCAGCACAACTATTCCTTTGGATAGACACATAGCCTCTTTAATTTTGGAATTGGGTGTGATAACGAATAGATAATATGTAGATATTTCTCTGATAAATGGAGGTGAGCGTAAGCTTTCAAATTGTGCATACTGGTGACCACAGTACTCAACTCTAAATCTGGGTTTATAGGTGGTTGTAAACTCAGTAGCGTGCATACATTACATTCAGGGGACACTTCAGTCCCACATTCCGCTTACAGTTTCGAAAAAAATGTTCTATTAACTCAAAAATCACGGATAATGGGTTAAGCTTGAGATGTCCAGGGGTACCATGCTGTTTTGAATAGGGGAGAGTGAGTGCCTCCCGCTCTGGAAGGCACTCTACCGACTAAACGGCCAGGACGAGCACAAGAGCACGAAGCTTTGCTTAGGTTTCGATTCATTTGGAGGAATGAATGTGAAATACTTGACTATAAACATGAAAATAAAAACACAAAATTATGAGTTTTAAGATGTGAGGGGGGTGAGAGAGGGGTGTGGAAGGAGGTTGAGGGGTGTGGGGTGGAGGGCGAAGGAGGAGTGGGGGTAAATGGGGGGAGAAGGAGGAGGGGGTGGGAGAAAGTGGGCGAGGAGGGGAAGTGGGCGGCGGCGGACCCCCTTAATGACCTCGGTGGGCGGTCCTGGCCCCACATGTGCTTCAGTAGCCGTCAGCGCTGCCACCTGACGGCATAAACTTAAAACCAAAACGGATAAAATTCTTAATAAGATCGAATTGCGATCGATATTCCTGTGGAGTCGGATATTTAATGGAATGAAAGCATCTTGATTCAAAATAATGCAATCGATCGATCTGAATAAATTTGCAATCATATAAATACTATGCTATAATGATGATAATAATAACATGGATGGGCATAAAATTATAGCGTGTGTTTTGGTTTGTATTCCCACGTCCTTTAGTTATATTTCCGTTTTTATATTACTATTTCAAATATTATCAAGTAAAAGTTTTGCAATGGGTGTATTGATGATAGCGATAACTTAAACGGTTATTTTTCGATAAACGAGCGTCTTTAATTTATTATTTTATAGAGCATCTTACTTTATGCATTACGAAGGTCATCAGTCTCCATTCTAATGGTTCCCCCTGTCCATACTGTTGCAGTCAAAGTAAAGTAAAGCTGTAAAATAAAGAGAATTCATGATATATTGCTTTGATATTTTCTTTCCGAATAGGTGCTATTTTGAATGGGGAATCGGGTGTTTTTAAGCTTATCTCATTTCATGATTTTGAAACTGTCGTGGAGAATTATGATAAAATGAATATATTTATCAAGTAATATCATGTCATTTACTCTCGAAATTGGTTGTGCGTTCCTAAATAAAAGTCAACTAGTCTAGGTAGCCAACGCGATCCATTGGAAAAAAGTGTTAACGTTACAAAAGTCTAATGCTTTACTATTCCCAGGCCGTAATAACTCAACAATTAATGATTTTGACTAAAAAAAACGTGATTTAATAGTATCTTGGTTTTTCGAAATAGCTGGTCCATATAACATAAGTTTAAACTTTGGGCTTGTTTTGGCATTCAATCCATTCCTGCACTTTCAGCCTGGTGCCTTTCACTAGTTCTATCAGCTACATGACTTTCAACACATCGCTGGCCATCAGAGTCAACAAAATTTGATGCAAATAGCAAGCAATCGGGACATGTGACGATGCTTATCCTTTTTTTCGTTTGGAAACACGTCAGGGTTCTTTGCGGATGAGTCACGAGGCTTTTAGTCGGAGTGGACACTACGTCGCATGTCGCGGAGTGTTTTTCCTTTTGGGCTGGAGGTTCTTCCTTAAGTGGCGGATGACATGCGTCGGTGGAAGACATCCGGGCTGTCATGGCACTTTTGTGCCGTCCTCAATGTATCCATCGAAAATCCCTGTGGTGGATGCGACTGACCCATCCATCTGTCGGAGGCGTGGTGATGAATATTGCCAAGATTCCGTCCAAATACCCTCCGATGACCAGCTTTGATTACAGTAGTGGAAACGGTAGTGGTGAACATTGAAATACTAATAAAGTATTCCGATAAATGACTTGAATATTAGCTGAGATATACCGATTGTTTTTTTTTGTTGCCTTCTCGAATTCCGAATCAAGATGGATCAATAGTTACAGCATGGTATACTAATTAGTAACCATTTTATTTAGAACTGGATTTTAAAGCAATTATTTTTGCCTAATTGAATCTTTTATGAATTTAGAACATAGTTTTAAACGGTATAAATCGGACATCGGACCCTAATTAATAAATTTTAAAAGTAGGTTAGTTTCCGCGCGAAAAGATTCATGATGTCGGGGTTCACTTTGTGGCATGATGGAAGTAAAAGAAAGTAAACTTTGGAAATTCTACTAACTCATTTCTTACACTACCATGGTTTCGAAACTTTGTGTTTGGAGATGTCAAAAAAATGACACACACCTGAAAATGACACAAAGTGTCGAAACCATAGTCGTGAAATTATACTATTAGTGGAATTCACAAAGTTTATTTTCTCTTCTTTCCGATATTAGTTTAAAGTTTTATTTCTAAACTATTAATTTCATTTTTTGCAAGAAAATAAACTTAAAAGAAGGGGAAAATATATTAAATTCTTTTTGACTGCGACTCAATTTATATCTTCAATTCATTGCCTGTTATATTGATTTATGATTTTAAAGGGAAGGTTATAATACCTAACACAAAAATTTGATTACAAAAACTATTATTAACTCAAGTCAATGTGCCCTCGAATCGTTATTTGTTACATTTGAAACGGCATGGCCAGATTGATTATAATTTGATATCCTAAAAAAGGACGCCAAATCAAAATTTGAAAAGCCGAGTCAAGAAGGGAAAATTAATGAGAAAGGCGAAGTGAATTCAAAAATAAGATGAAAATTTTTCCCGTATCAAGGGGACTGCCACAACTCTTGAGCACGACGGGGGAGTCCAAAATGGAAATTGCAGTTAAAAAACACTGGGGATGCCCCGTGGATGGTAATTTACCGTTAATTCATGGATGAACACAGGTGAACTGGAAAAAGTATTGAATTCCCACCAGTTCCGCTAAAAATTAGTGAAAGACTAGGCGTAGTAGCTCAGATGAATAATTTCAAACTGGTAATATAGCTTTCACTCTCACTAGTTAATTTTTCTGTGTAATTTATGTGGGGAAAATTAATGGAATGGAAAACTCAAGCTAAGAGTTATTACTGATGGTTATTTTAGGTTATTAATTATAATTTTAGAGGAGCAATTAATTGGGAGAGGAGTGCCAATGCCAATGATCCCACACGAGAGGGACGATGATATCATTTCTGCTCCACCCGTGTTCAACGACGATTTATCATCTAAAAACAAGTGTTTGCATTGCGGAAACCTTGTTGCGCGCAGTGCATTCCACAGAAAATTAATTTAACTTTTATGACTGCAATTACCCTATTCACAGAAATAACTACATACTATTTTGATAATTGTACTATATGCGTTGAAAAATGACCTTAATGTATAAAAATAATACTTTATGTAGACAAAGCTTTTGTGCACTATATCCATGCTTGCAAAAATGAAAAAATGTGTTGATACTGTGTTGATCTGGAGTCGATAAAGGAATCTATTTTATAACTAATGGGCTATTTGAAAAGCGCTCTGCATGCAGAATAAACGATCCACTTCACTTATCAAAAATGGGAACATAAAAAATTGGGCATAAAAAGGTTAAGTCATCTTAATTTGGATGTTTTCAAAATTTTATGTTAAAATATTTGAACGTGATTGACTAAACCTGATAAATCTACTCATAAATGGAATATTAGAGGGTACCAGTACCTTCATGAGCGATAACTTTTCTCTCCATAAATATTTATTGACACGAGAAGTGTAAGAGAAACGCCAATAGAAACTTAACCCATGATGGTAAATCTATAAATATTCAATGAAATGGTCCTCCGCGACTCCTGTGGGTGAATAACTCCTGCAAGTTACAATAATTTGAAGAGGATGCTATTTATAAAAAATACGGGTATTACGGGTATGATAATAAAAAATATTCACGGATTAAATGAGTGGAAATGTTTCTTTGAAATTTGATATATTTTGTTTTAACGTACATTTTGTGAAGAAAATGAATGTGGTTCATTTATTGGGTGAAATGTAGGTTGTTCCCCTAAGATGATGCTACGAGGTCGGATTCCAATTGTTCCCTTCTCTCCAATTATTTCGTAATTCCCATTTATTGCGTGACTATCCTTGTTGAACCAAGGAAGCTTAATCTAAAGAAGGTATTAAATATAATCTTAATAGTTAAAAGGCTAATTTTGAGCCGTAGCTACTTCGTCTGGCCTTCCCCTTGGAGGCTATAACTTCGTGTAAATTGATCGTAATTTCTACACTTTTGCAATCGGCAGTGTATTTGTAGACGTTCTAGGCGCGTGCCGTGTGACATTGATGTGGGTGAAGCGGGAGTGAGCTATGACCACTCGTTGCAGGCCTTGGTGTTTGCAAGAATTCGTCTTTGCGTGTTAATCGGGAGGTCACAGTTTAGGGCCCTCTAAGGAGGATTTTTATCCTTGCCTAGGCCAAGGATGTGTGTCATTCTTTGCTGTTATTTCATATAAAAATTGAATAAAAATATACCTTATTGGAGTGCACTTATGTTCCATAAACAAAACAGTACTGAGGTTTGAGAAGTTGAGCTTCAGAATAGTAGCCATGAATCCTTGATGGTTTCTTTCATTGGTGAATGTAGGATCTTTTCGCTCCAATTGTAAGACATGCGTCAAGGGAAATAAAGACTTGGATTGGGAAGGGCAGTTTCTGTCCTTTGAAGCATATTTTTTTGAAGGTTAATCTGATGGCCCAAAATGCCATGGCTTGGATTCCGCTGAGTATGCCTTGAGGGATCGCCCAAATATTGATTAGGACTTGGAGTCCTCCGGCATGGAAAGAAGCGCCCTACAGCCTATCCCGTCGGTGAGATTTTCGTGTGGAATAAAAAGAACTTGGAATAGCCTTTAAAATAATTTAGCTCACACTTTACCAATTGCTAATGGAAATATACATTTGGGTCGGAGGTACAAAGTAGAGGCAATATATTTTGCAACTCTCCATTGCTTCTGTGTATTACTATGGCTTCTATGTCTAATAAATTTTTAAATGTTCCATGTAGCCAGTGTGTTTGATAATTCTATGCAGGGTTCTCACGGAGCAGAAGGGGAAGAGCTGTCGCGTAAAAGGAAACGCATGGAATGGAGTGTTGCCGTCCATATTTGAGGCTCAACGGTAATATAATTGGAATGAATGATTTCGTGAATTTTAAGAGGTGACGCTAACAATTTTTACAAAACACTCAAGGGGTATATTATCAATCAAGTAGATCATATTGCCCTAACCATAGATTTTCAATAGAATCGCTGAAATACGACACCTAAGCCGGGGGTACACCAAAACCGAAACTATGCTGCGTTGCTCTGTAAGGTACTGTGTTTTGAAAAAAAATAATTTTCGTTGTATTCAATGGAAGGGCGTCACCGGCCGTAATTCTGTGCCGAAGTTAGTAAGGCACTGGTACCGATTTTTCGAAAACACACTTCCGCGCTTTTTTTATTCCCGAGGATTGGCAGAGCGCCACGAAGAATAACTTTGGGTGATATAATGTCGCATTTTTCATAATGCAGGTTAGCGTTTAGAGTGAAGACCAGTGACGAGTCGATTTGCATTCACATCCGCAGTGAGATGGTGCGCCATCAACTCACGTGCTATCGTAACCTTTCCACTGACTCTAAAATCATAAATTATGAGAAAACCTAATGATTTCAGTTCACTATTTCAATTCTCAATGAATATCTTTTGGTGAACTGGAGTGGCCAGGGGTGGTGAGGAGGCAAGGCGTGGACAATGACGAACTTGGCTGATTGGGTTAAAATGTCGTAAATGACTTTGGATGCCAGAATATAAAACTAAAGCTTAATCCTCTTGATATAAAAGAGGCCTGCTTGATGCTACATACTCAAGTAGGTTGTTTCTGGGCAATGGTTTCCAAATAAGGGGATTTTGAAGAAAATCATGAATCAGTTCATGGTAAAACTGTTTAACTCTTCACTGTCAATATTTTTCACACAGGCTGGAGTTTTAAAGACTAGTTATGTTTAAAACAATTTATCTTAACTTTCATGTCTGCTTAACATTATATTTAATTGGAACTTATTGGATCTTTGTAGAAGGCGGCCAAGAAATACTCTGCTGCTTGGCTTCTTTTTCAAAAACGTTATAGAGGACATAGGAATTGAAATCCATTAAGTTTTTCTGAGAGGTAACACCTACTCATCACCAACAAACGCCCACCGTTGAGAGTTCTATGACCTGAACTGTGCATGTAACTTGCAAGAACGCGAAATTCATCCACGACTAATTGCATGTACAAATCTTCCTATTTGGAACTACAGCACCATCATCTCCGATTTCATTCCCATCTATACTGACTCATCACAATATTCTTCGGCTTGCACATGTGCCTCACACCAGGCTACCTCGAAGTTGAACCTGCACTTGCTATGCAGTGTACACATACTAGAGCTTCTCGTAATAAAGATGGCCTTGGAGATCACGCTGTCGAGTGAGAGTCGAGTGGTTTTCTGTTCTGACTCGATGAGCGCTGGCGCTGTAAGCTTAAACAGGCATACGTTGGGATCAGTTTCTCCAGATTTCTGGTCTTGTGGGTATGCCAGGCAGTGAGGACGACGACAGTGCTGCGAAGAAGGCGCTAACGGAATTAGAGGTGGAAATTTATCTAATACCTGGTCAAGATTTAAGGGATATATTAGGAAACAAATTTCATGAGAAATGATCAAACATTTTGGAAGGAACTGACTAGAAAAAACTATGCATCATAGAGGAAAATGCACCTGCAATTGGCCCATTCTAAAGACGAGAAGTGAAGAGGTGCTGGCTTCAGATCTAAGAATTGGCCTCAGTGCATTGACACATCTCCTATCACTTTTTGAAAAAAGGGCCACCACGCTGTTATCAACCCCTCACCATGCTTTCAGGCACATTCTTAAAGACTGTGGGTAATGTCAAATCATGCCTCAAAAATAAAATCTTCAAAGGGATTATCGATTATAGAGGGTCGATATCGTAAGTGATGGCGATTCCAAAATTGATATGATTCTATTATAGTTTTTTCAAGGACTCCAGAATTTTTAAACCTTTATAAATATTTCATATGCGTATAATGTCAGCTCATTGAAAATGGTTATATAGTAGTGATAGATATAGTATAATCCTTTCATCATATGTAATCATCGTCTGTAATATATTTTGGCTAATATGTAATTTGAGGTAATACTTAACTATTATTAGTGAAAATTGATTTATGGATGATGCTAAAAGACCGTTGTCGATGCACCCTACTGCTAGTACTAATATTACTCAAACCCCAATATTTTGAGATAAATAAATATTATATGTCTTAGAGACAATATTACAAAATATCTTACTTATTCGCCGGATTATATATTTTTGCTATGGTAATTATACCAAATTTTAAGTCACCTTTAATTTTTTCTGGACATTAAGATAGTAAGTATTATGCATCAGTTCAGATATTCCATGGAATGTATCGGTTTCCAAGTTGAGTGTCTAATTTTTAGCTTGCATCATAAATAGGAGTAATAATGCATAATTTTGGTTGCAAACATGACCGGCATAAAAGAATTTGTTGTTTAGCTGATCACTAGAGGCTGATTTTACTCAAGGAATCTTGAGCGAGGCACCAGCTTGACGAGGAACGGAATTGTAACGGAAAACGACTAGACGCTTTGCAGACACTTAAACGTGATCTGAAAATTACGGGATACCTAAAGGAGCATTTAAAGAAATAACACTCTAACATGTAGGCTTATAGTAAAGCGTAGAATTAACTAAAAAGCATTCGATGGCTTCAGATCATCTTCGGCGACGCTCTTAATTCTTTGGGACGCTACATTTGCTATTCGATGCATTGTCCAACATTAGGAGCATCAATTTTATATTAAGGTACATAGTATCTTTGATTAATCATATTGAACGAATAATGCTCACAATTATATTGCCATGTATTGCAAATACCAGCATCTAATATTCGGCCTTCTTCTCAACGTAGTGGAGGGCAAAATTCAGTCAACTGCAACTGAACTTGAAACTATTTTAAATAGAAATGGGGAAAAAAGACGATTCTGAGGAAATATTTGGAACAAAAGAAGAAAAACAAATTAAGTAACAATAAAGCGTGCTATCAAGCGAATTACCAGAACTATTACATTAATTATTGCATAGATAATAGCACTCTTAGGAAAGGGCAAAGTAGAGTAAAATATTAAGGAGGGAAGAATTTATTCACTGACAGACCTGAAAATATAGGTGTCAAGGTAATGTTAACTGATGATGTTATCATATTGTATCGGTCAACATTGTGGCCGAAGATAAAGATGGTGAAAGAATTGGTCCACCCATTACGGGTAAGACGATCAATGTATTTTCTTTTTGACCTCGGGAACTGGTCAGCTTATTGAAAGACTAAAAATTGCGGGTTTTCAAAATTTTACACAATCAGAAAAAGGTATACGACGGTGGTGAACGTTGGTAGGACACGCGATAATATTCTACATTAGCATTTCTCTATTAGGAATACCTTCTGCGAGTGGGAAGAGTATCTATTCCTATTTTCATTGACAGATATTTTAGGTTAGTGAAGCGTAAAAATGTAGCTAAAAAGAATTGGATAACCAATAACGTTTTCATATTAATATAGAGAAGGCAGTATAATGAAAGTAAGACGAAATTGATGGATTGGGCAAACCTTGATACACATTAAATTCATGAATGGTGTAACGGGAAGGGAAATAGAAAGGATCGCATTTGAGATGGAAAAAGGTACTATGACTTTGGGCAAATTGAAAAGGATTTGAGATATAAGGTGGTTAAAGAACTAAAAATCTATAGGAGTGAAAGATGGGTACAGTACTAACATTCGATCGTAAATGTTGTTAGATTCAGAGGGTAGAATGTTGCAGAAACCTACCTTAACCGGTAGGTTACCAATAATAATTATGGAAACCAATGAATCGTGTGAAGTTGGTATAATATTCGAACTATTACCATTGGTGCATAAGAGATTAGGAGAAAGAGTGTAAAACGGTTTGAAAATTAAAAATGCCAAACCTGATATGGTTCGGCATTTGGAATGGAATGCTTTTAGTGAAGGACAACCGCTTTCATTCTGTAATGGAGTGATGAGATTATCTTTCTCCTGGTGTAAATGCTTTTGAAAAACATGGGAAAAGAAAGGCAGAAATATTTATTTGCAAACATTTCAATTTCAATTTATCCCTTGTTAATTTGAAAGCGGATTTCACATCTTATATTACAGCAATATTTTTGTAAACATGGGGGTTGAAATTATTTATAAATTTATTTTATTGATTATATTTATTATATTATTAATGCATTATTTATGCATAACAAAATTTTATTTAAAATAAATTTTGTTTGCAAGAAAATGTTATAATATTTCACTGACTTCTAACAGCGTGTTTTTTAGAAACTCGTTTTTTAAACGTGATTGGTTGGATTGAAGACAGCGAACATTCACGGCACTCATTTCTCGTACTCTCGCGGAGGTATGAATGCTGTCAATTTATGCAGTTTTTATTCCGCATGTTAATCATATTATGGATATAAAATGTCAAAATTATTACCTTGTTCGGTGATATCGTGAAACTGCGTTTATGCATACTTTTCCAGTCTTATAAAATTCAAACAAAACCTTCCACTTAAATGTTCCAAATACAATATCAAATGATATCAATGCAAGCGTTCCCTGCGACATCATAAATCTCAAAACCCTAGCCGCGAAAAGACTTTCCATTGGGTTCAAACAACCCCCCTCATGCAATTTCATCACAATTAAATTTGTTTGCTGCTCAGATCTCTTCCCTCCGACCCTCCGGCTGCCTACCCCGCTCCACCACCCTCCCTCCCTTCCACCCTCAACCCCCCTCGCGCTCCTCCTACCTCTTTCTCTCTTCCCCCT
>LYUA01001289.1:353676-363727 GCA_002093875.1 Calopteryx splendens | reverse complement strand
CCTGTGATTTCCCAGGATGACCTGGTACACGAAAAATGGTACATAGCTTGGGTGAAGTCGAGGGTGCTAAGAGGGATCACCGGGAATCGAACCCCGGCCCTCCGGTCAGCAGTCCAGCACTCTAATTACTGGACTACCACGCCCCTTATTATCCACTAGTGGGTCACCAAACGATTACCACTTTGCAGCACCAGCCTAACCATTTATGTCTCCAAATTCCATAATTCTTACTTTGGAATAATTTTCTCCACACCTCTTCCCCGTCACGATGTCTATCCGGTCGTTCATGGCAAGCTACAAAGTAGGCCTTCTAGCGTATAATACTTCAAAACTGAAAGATCGTGATGTGCTGTGTATAGAAATACTTGATTCCGATGGAATTACAGACCAATATAACTTTACAGGTCACTTTCAGAAATTTTTAACTATCAAATAATAGAGCTCATAATAATGACCATTTTCTTAATTTTTCTCGATATTCGAGCAAAAGCAGTAATCCTGCACGAGAAACATTTGTTAAATACAAAATAAATTCTTTTAGCATTAAGGTTAGTTATTTCCAGATTTAAAAAAAGATGCTTTACATGTATTGCCTTATTCTCTAAATTTGAAATTATGTTAATAATTAGTGGTGCTGGTAATGAATTGGAGGGAGAAGGTTAGCTAGACGCTCTCGTCTTTTCTTCATTGGGCGTATGGTACACAGCATCATTGGTTTTAATTAAAAACATATATTAGAATTAAAATAAGTAAGTGGAATTTAATTGATATACACGGCTACTGAGATTCCGGAAGACTTGGAAAGCTATTGTTATAAGGTGTTTGATTTTCTCCGGCATAAATATACGTTAAATATTACCTCGTTGAATTGTACTATTGCTTGACTACCATGTCCTTCTGACGCCATGAAGTGTTACACCAACAAAGAATGCAGTGCATAACAGATACAGAGTTTAGTTAACGTATTCGACGTTCCATCCACTCTCTCGCTGCTACATTTCCCTCGTCATTGTATTCTTCGCTCTTGCCGGTACAAGAGAATGATTAATGAGGCCACTATTCATTATTGCAATATCAGGTTTGAAACTCATGTGTTCAAACACAGTCTATTGTCAACCCAAGGTGTGGGAGGGGGTGAAAAATGTCAGCATTTTTATAGATGCGCTTAAAAGCTCGGATGGAGAGGGTATGAGGTTACACATGAATAATGAATGCAACCAAGAAGAATAGCTTTCACCGAACACTGAAAAAGTACTGTTCATTTGCGGGGGTACCATTATTAGGGCCGTAATTCCAATTTAATTACTCACAATTGGATACGTTTGCACTAGTTCCGCGTATGCCTTTGGTTTACCAAAAAATGTGATTTTTGTGTACCAATTTGATTGCCACAAGGTTATGCCTTTATGAAAGTAGGTGTTAGGAGGTGTTGGGAAACAAAAGTGTCTCCCTCCAAAGTTGGATGAAACGGTCGGTAAAACAGCACGTGGTTCGAGGAACCCTCACAACCCCTATTGAATTGATATTTAAATGAAACATTCTAAACCGATACAGCATGATGTAAAGTTCATGTCCAACTCCATGTTTAACTACACATTATTCTTTGAAACGTTTGTGGCATTTGAATGCTCGCCATTCATTTTCAAATAATGAAATGGTCCAATGAATACGTAGACAAAAGCAGACCTCTTCTTCAGTAGCAAAGGTCATTCCAAAATTTTTTTAACTTAAAACGAGAAGCTTAGTTTCATTGATCCCGCTCGCTAAACGCTCGCTACACAATGGGAAATTTTACGGGAATTTTATGGGACTTATGCATCAAAGTGGATTTCTTTCATGTTTAATGAAACTATTCAATTCACGTGGTGTTTTTGCGGTAAGGATACGCGGTGTGTTGCATGATTGATTGTAGGCCTGACTCTACCCTCTCTGGTTCTAATGGGCTGGTGTCCACCTAAATTTACATAGACTTCGCTAATATGTTTTACGAATGATTTCGGTCCATCTCGATGATTGACTTTTCAATTTTAGCTTATCTCATTGTATTAAAAATTGTACAAGATTTGTCAAAACTCCGAAGTCCTCGCTCGGAAAGGAAACCCTCATAGCATTTATGTTTTTTTTTTTGGAAAATCGGTATTTCCTACAATAATTCTGAACTGCGAAACTGGAGAAGAGCTTGCGATGGACTTTCTAGCGTGCTAATGTGCGTGCGTGGAAACGAGTGACTTGAGGCAAATACGGACTGCGAATTGTGCGTTCCCACTGCGAAGGTCAAGCAGCATTTGTTTTTTATACTCAACCTTATATCTATGTCTTTCTGGTTGAAAGGGTTTCGTTTTTTTCTATGCATTAGCATTTATTTTCTTGCAATAAATGTAGTGGCTAATCCTAAATGATAATGGAACAATGTTTTAGGTCAAACGAGAGCCTAGCATAGTTTTATAGAACTCAGATATTGCCGCCTCTGATTATGTTTCATTCCGGTACGGAAAATCGGACCAGTAGGTGGGAAAAATGTCAGTAAATTAGTGAACAAACTAATTAGACTTCTTCGGTAGTTCTTACGTATCGACGTCTTATGTAAGAAAAAACCCAGAAATATTTTCCCTCAGTCTCTACCCGTTTTTTAAAAATAAAAATTTCTTTTCTCGGTCATTTTCCTTACTCGTCACGCAAGAAATGCATCCAACTAGTCAGGGCAAAACAATTCCAAATAAATTTAATCATGAAAGACTTTCGGGAAGCTTTATGCATTCCATAACTAAATGTATTGTTAGGAATATTTAACTAGACCGCAAATAGGAAAAAAACGCGACCCGAGTTTCAGTGTTTGAGCGCTGAAACCTGGGTCGATTTTTATTTTAACCTGTTCTTGAAGCAAACCCTAAAAGCATGTATAATATTTTGATTGTTTAGGATTTATTTCACTAGCATGGTCAAGCTCGCAAGTAATTCACAAGTGGTTTGATTAGGAAATCATTGTTTCGAGTGAAAATGGATGTACAGCTGAGAAATGTTTACGAGCGAAGAAAATGATATCATAATCGTGAACTCCACAAAATACCTGTCCATTAAATTTATAATTTATGGCAAACTATTTAATAATCGGACCATCTTTGGGAATATATTACATACGCTAATGCATTAATAAAATATTACATTGTTTCGACTTTGTAAATGTTGTTTTAGTTTCTAATAGAACGAGAGTTAAAGTTAAATATGCTTAAATAAATCGTGAATTAGTCTAATTAACACGAATTCAGGAAATCTAAAGTTTATGATATCATTTGCTGAATAATTTCAATGTGGAAACAGTAAATAGCTTGTTTTGCATATATTCCCTTGAAAAATTATTCTTTCTCTCAATGTAAAAATTTCAATCGGCATTTTCTTAGTCATACCACAGAAATTACGGATGTGGTGAATGGCTCAGTGGTTATGCTTTTCAATGCTATTTTCCTAAAACTGCCATCGGGTGGAATATGGATGGGTAAATGGGAGAGAGCGACGTCAGACCCTCATCGTGAAAAATCAAATCTCGTAGGACCTTCATCTTTAACCCCCCCCCCGGGGTTCGAGAGTGTATCATAACGTGCTGAATCTGCAACTTAAATTATTACGTAATCTCATTACGTAAATCTATTCTCCGAGTCTAGACCTTACTCAAAGTCGGAGCTGAGCCGGACAAATTTCTGGCTAACCTGAGGGTCGCCGGTTCAAAACCAAGGTAAAGTGAACCAACTCATTCGTTGGTTCGCCTTAAAATACATGCAATTCAACTCGCTCGGATTAAAGTATTGAGCGAATCGTACAAGGTGGAAGAACGATACGGAGGGATCGAAATGTTCCATGTCCCATTCCGACCTCATTTTATTTTTGCTGCAATCGAATTGAGTGCGTTTTTACAAATCATGGCCAAACTTCATTACAAAAGTAGGACGCACAAACCGAGGGAAAACTCTCCCCGGCTCGATGAATGTTTTAGTTCAATGTGACGAGTATATTTTTCAACGGCCACTCGCACTCGAACGATTTACGTAATTACGTTCCGGGAAGTCCTAACAACACATACATTTTCAATTTGTGCATTGAAACCCTGAGTCAAGTGGAAAACCTCCTCATCTTAAATAGAGATTCACTTGATACATGGATTTCTATGTTTTGCCGTTTTTGCAAACGGTATATATTTTTTTTAATTTACGGGAAATGTGTGGGGAAAATATGGAATGTTTTCGGTATCGTTTGCGAAGCACTCTGAATAGGAACTTAGTAGCATACTTGGAACTACTATTAATAGCCATAATTTTAAATTGTTTTGGCCAGTAACTTGAAATTCCTTAAATTTAATGTTACTAAAAGTATATCTGCATATATAAACGTAATCAAAATGAAATTTAATTTTCATAGACCTGTCCTGAGGGAAGCAACCTACAGCAAATTTCTTGATGTTTTTCGGTTGAAAAGAAAACAAAATGAATATGAGCCTTGAAATCTATGTTCATTGAACCTCCTGTAGAACATTTTCCCGTTTCATTACTCCAAATTTCATGTTAATGTTTCCTCATGATTTCATAATTTGTTTGCTTAGTTCAAGACCGTTGAACCAATGTTCCAAAAAGGACTGAAAGGAGTATAGAGTAATGGAAAGATACTGAACAGCTGCCTACAACATATTCATTTTTGGGTCCGACGCAAATACGCAATGAAATGAAAGAGATGTCGTCGTTACTAACTTCAAGGGCTCTGCCGTACAGCCACTTGGTGTGTTTGATTAGATTTGCCCTAGTTGGATTGCAATGCCGTATCATTTGTACCAAAATACCTCTTCTCCTAAATAGGAATATATGAGCGATATTCGAGCGTCGCAACTGTACTTACCTTAGCGGACCATCTCATCCGACTCGAGGAGTTGCTCTTCATCATGTAAGGCTACCCTGTGCTGTCATTTGTAGTGGTACTACCACCACGCTGTAAACACAGTACTATTTTATATGATTAAGCGCGATCTTTGACATGGTGTCCTCGCTCTAAAAAGTAAAGAAGATTTTCTGTTGGATTCTGTATGATTAATACATGAGGAATGTACTATGGATTGGAAGAAACATGTAACGAATACATCAATGTCTGTAGTACATCCAGTATCTTCTAACTACTTGCCTCGCGCTAATTCTACATAAACACTCTGAGAGTCCATGCTCAAGGAACTGTCCTGTATACTCTGTGGAAATACATATTTTCTTGCACTGATACAACAATTTCAACCCAGTTTACGTTTACAAGCGAGACTATAGTGATAAGTTGAAGAAGTACTGAAAACAGAAAAAAATAATGCATAATTGTTCCAACTACTTACAAATTAAACTAATATCCCAATCCATCATATTGTTATAATAGATCGTTAGGTATTGGAACACGTGGTAAGGACAAAACCGCTCCAAAAGTCGATAACGATTAACGCGAAACCTAATGACCCCAATATTATGGCGTTAAGCTCATAACAAAATGTGTTTTCCTTTGTGGTATCTATTCTCTTTAATACTCCCTTATTAAATGTCCTCACACTCTCTTAAAAACCATTCCCACGCTTGTCTTCGCTCACTTGAGCCGCCTCAGGAGGGGTCGAAAGAGATCTAAATAATCCACATGCATAATTAAGTTACTTATGTACGTGCGCAATGCCTGCGCGTCTGCCCCCTTTCGCTCATTAAAATACCGTCTTCTTCGGACGTGTCAGAAATTACAAAGAAAGTATTTTTTTTTCATTTTATTAATCGGCTGCATTCATTGATCTTAAAACTTTTGTCTTTAGTTTTAGTGCAAATTTTCATGGTAAAAATAAATTAAAATTAGGCATGAGATATCTCCAAAGTGTTTAATCTTCCATGGTCTCTTTACCAGCCGATCATTCATAATAAAAAAATATGAGCAGCAGAATTTAGTTGACTTCAATTTTGTAATGATGATTTAAAAATCAAAAGTTCATTTGATCGAACAGGTGTTTATTATTGCAGACGGATATCTGGTCTTAAACGGCTTAAGATTACTCTTATAAAAATAAGACGAAGTACAAAAGTCATAGAGCGTTTATGAAAGTTGATTTTTAATAAGATAATTTCATTCTGAATTTAATTTTTTTAATATCACAGGGGTAACATATTAAAATACGGTGAATAAACAGTATATATATGTAAAAGGCCTCTGGCTTAAAATTAGTTCTACTCAAAACACCATCTTAGTGCTTGATGCCAAGAAGCAATGAGGTATTTGGGACATTCATTGTACGTGCTCATAGGTATTCCACCTATGAAGAGCACGTACACGTACCTCCCGACGTTTCGTTGGCTGACTTGCCATCGTCCTCAGGGTTTTGATTGAATCATTAGCGAATTCACCTGGTGGAAGATCCGCGAAAACATCACTCACCAATACCTGTTAGTGGAAAACTAGAAAAAGTTTAGTATTTGCATGTTAGCCAGTTTTAACTATATCGATGACCTAATGATAACGATATTTCGAAGAGTATATAGCTTAAATATTCTCAAAGTAAACGTCCTGAGACTTGTAAATGTTAATACTCCAGGGTATTATTCTATCAACTACTTGGTGCGTTTGGTTTGGGAAAAGGTCTTTCTTTGCCTACCTGTGCTACACAAAGGAAGGACGAATGTTGTGGGGTAGTTTTCGCGTAGTTATAACTTTTGGCCTGATATCTATTTTTGCTAAAAAAGGTATGTTCTGTTTTCAAATTATTCTTCATGTGTTACGTATTTCATACCTTAAAGACGTATTATTTACTTTGGCTGTAGTTCAAGGGAAACGTAGTTCATTCGTTACGAAATAGTTTTCAAATGGCTTCGTGCAAGTTATTGGGCTAATTCGCTGTAACTTACAATGTGAATAATATTTTGCACTCGATTAAATTTGCTCAGGGGAGAAATAAAATGTACCAAATTGCAAACGCGTTCATGAATAACCTTCAGTTATACTGCATCACAACGTCCATGTCCGACGCAGAATTCGAACGTACAGCCTTTAGCCGGGAATGTGCAGGCATATCTAAAGGGGTTAAATGACTGGAAAATTGATTATTCTTATTTAGTTGATTATAAAGTGAAGCGATAACTTTTTAGAAGTGACATTTTGAAAAATGTTCTTTAACACATGTTGTTAAAATGCTTCCGAATTATAATTAGCAAAATGTTTAGCAAGTGACTTCATTTCTTAATCTTCAATTTCCAACAAAATCGTCTGTGAGATTATTATCGAATTAATAATTCATTATTGCCCAGAAAAATAAAATCGACCTCCCAAAGTTCCACCTAAGCATCATATTTAGACTAAATTGATAAATTTTCATTAATTTCATAAGATCCCCTTATTCACTAAAACGAAACCTGGAGCTTTTTTGGCATTACAATAATGTCTATTTTATTAGTGTGAGTTTAATTGGAATTATATTTTAGTATTCTCTCTCTCACTATTTGTTGTTTTATCCGGTGTAGTAAAGCCATCTTTCTCAGTTGTTCACCAGTATGGAGTGGATAACACTAATATCATTGGAAATCTCAGAAAATACAGCCTGTACCTACATTTAGTCCTTTATCTTGCGTGCCATGCTTTCCAGTCACGCCCTCGCCCCCCACTTCACTTGGGATTGCCAAAACATAAATGGTTGCGAGAGAACCAGTGGAGACCCAGGTGCAGAGCCTCGTGGGGGTTTTTTGAAACCTGGGTTTTAACTACTGATAATGCTACTTTTTAATTACTATAAAATGCCTTATTGCAAGAAAAACTAGAGCTTTTTATTAGTGTCCCTAACGTCTATTTAGAGAAATGTGTCCCACATATTTCTCATTAAGAAAATTAATCATTAACGGAAAGGTATGGAAGACTGAAAATTCTAAAAACCCTAACTACAGGAATAACAAAATTAAGGAAAAATGATATTCCTTACTTGTTAGATTAGATGTCGATCGATGTCGAGTTATCTAGTTAGGGCCTGTGATCCTGTAATGTTTAGAAAATACTTGCTTAAAAATTTAACGAAACAAAAAAAAACTACTCGGTTCGTGGTGGTCCCAAAAGAGGAAAATTTTGGTTGAAATTCAAGGAGAGAAAAAGGAAAGACACTGAGAGTTAGTAGGCCGTAGAAGGTTCAGATAGGAGATGGAGTATATTAGGTAGGTGGGATAGAGGGAGGAAATTAATTGAAATTTGAGTAGGGATGAGTGGAAAAGTTCGGAAATTCCTCCCAATATAACGCCTTCCTGAAAGTTTGTGTGGGAAAGTCATTTCCCGACAATATACCTTCGGGAAAGTATATTTTGCTTTTACAAATTTTAGCTTGGAAATGACATTGCATGTGTGGACAAATCTACCAAGCTGAATGAGGAAAAACTACAAGAAGTGGGCAACCCTCTTTACTCCTTTAGTTTGTGGTAATTCATATGGGCGAATGAATTTCGCAGGAGTTGTTTGCAATTCAGTACTTAAGTATATTTTATATTTTTGTGGAATGGTAATTATAATTTTTCCATTTTCAGTTTTATTTTTATTTATCATCATTTTTTTGCGGTTAAGTTAGTGGTTAAGTTGTGCTATATCCTGACGGAATAAAATGATTGAACTGGAGATTGATGGAACTACGCCGATGATTACAAGAGAAAATTCTGTTTAACTCGAAGATTTGATATTATTTACATTGCCACTCGGTTCAAATGATTAAACTATTACTTAATAAACCAGTATAACTCCAAGTGATACTATGTAGGTACAATGTAACGAATGACTACTTTAAAAATAAAATTGATGCAGACTGTTGAAAAACGCATTCATGGATTTGTATGTCTACGCGGTAACCTATTAATAATTCTCGCAGCATCAGAATACGGCTCGAAATGCTCATATGCAATGCAATGTTTTGTGAGTTTTTATGTTCATTCGAGTTGAAAATTGTTAGTTCAACCTTTTCTTGAAATTCCTATTGGAAAGTCTTCAAATGGCAGCACCTTTGCTTCCGCGGGCTTGCTGGTGTTTTCGTATAGATATTGCGTAGAATTGTTTGCATCATAATAAGAAAGAACATAACCGTTGTATTTAAATTAGTGAAATGGACGTGGCATGGGAAGGATAGGAATCTGGAAGCGTTGATAGAACACTATCTTTGTTTATCGATGAATGTGTTGCTTCGGTTGCATCATTATGGGCTATTCATTTTATCACTTGGAACTACTACGAAGTAGTTGACGACCAGAGGAGTCTGCTTGAAATACAAATGCATATTAATAAAACAATTATACAAGTGCATCAGGCCTCCTCACACATTTAAAGTAATACTAATTTCTGAACTGAGTTAAAATCTACCTCAAAGGACAGCAGTCCAAACCGAGAAACAATTGAAGTCAACTTTTGGTGAAAATATGGAGTGGCGAACATGAAATGAATGAAGCAATATTCCTGATAAGGATTTGGATTGTTGCAGGGCTTCATGCTTTCAGTGTAGTTAGTTTGGGAGTCATTATTAGGTTAGACTAACACTGTCCTGTCTCTGTACAGTATTCTATCAAACCACCATTTCAGCCAAAAAGTCATTCCTAACATGAAACTTTCCATAACGTCCACCATAGGTTCTAAATTATTCCATACGCTCAGTAATCTGAACTGACTTTTGTTACCTTTACGTCAGACCTGTGGACTTTCAGAAACAATGCCTCTTTCATATCCCTTGCTAACCATTATTTGGATGAATTATTTCAATTTTAGTCATTCTTTCTAAGCGCAAGCAACATCACCGAAAGTCGCCTTGGTCTTGAAATATCAAAACATTTTCATGCATTGATGGAAGAGTTGAATATGAGTGATTAATGATTTAAGAATACATATTTACTTGTGTAAAGACAATGCTAAGATCATGAAGTCAGCAGTCACTCCGTGGGGAATGAGTAATTTGAGCATGTACTCCGCTTTTAAAAATTTTGCAATTTTTAATGACATGAATAGTCTTTCAATCCGAAGATTGGTTGACTGCAACCAAAGGGCTGCATATTCT
>LYUA01001289.1:315529-328517 GCA_002093875.1 Calopteryx splendens | reverse complement strand
TCCCAGGGGTACACGATCCACCAGTTGTGTCCGGGAAGCAAAAAAAAAATATGGGTTTTGGTATCAAAAGAGAATAAAACGTATTTTTTGACTTCTCATACCTGATAGGTGTAATAGAATACTTTTGTTAACAAGAAGTCATTTTACGGGGAATTTTATTGGATAAAACAGATGCAAAACAATTTGTTGATATTGTTATTGGATTATTTGATGTTACCGATAGCATCAATTAGCATATAGTGAGATTTTATTTATTTGGAAATCTACCTGTTTGGGTAGGTTTCTAATGGACACAAAACCTCAACGCTGTACTAACCCACTCTTCATTTCCCCTAACCCTCTACCAAAATCCATTACAGCCAGCTTGCCCAATATTTTCCTCCGCCTACCTCGTCTACCCCACATTCTTCCCTCTACCACTGTCTTCGACAATCCCTCGCCACTCAGTACACCCTGCATCCACTGTTCCTGCCTTCTTTGGATTTCTCTCAATAGTCTTCTCTCCTCCCCCACCATGCGCAAAACGCTTGTTCTATTTCCTTACTGTTCATTTAACGTTTTCCATCCTTCACCACGCCGACATTTCGTAAGCCTCCAAGATACGCTTGTAAATTGTGCAAGCCGTACAAAACTACATTCTATATCTACGCCTTCACATGTGTTTTCCTTACATCCTTGCCTAACGTCCTCGTCATTAATTCTCTCTTCGTAAAACCCCTTCGTAATCCTCTCCTCTCCCTTACCGATTGCGATTCTTCTTCTAATATCGAATCCACATTGCCCAAATTCGTCCTAAACAATTACTAAAAAGCTTAAATATTCTACCTGTTCCAGTTTATGCCATCCTAATGTAATGTTTACCGTGGGCTTCCTATGCCTAAAAAGCATTAACTTCAATATCGTATTCTTCTCATTTATTTTCATTCCATACTTGGCATACTGGCTCTGTAGTGAGCTCAGCAGTGACTGTAACACCTTGACTGATTGGCTAACTAAAGCATGATCGACCGCAAACCTACAGCCGGTTTGACAATATCCCCACCTACTTTTACTCTTACCTCTAGTTCTTCCCACGCCTCCCTCACCATTCCCTCCAAGTATACATTGAAAAGCACCGGTGATAACGGACAACCCTGTCTTACCCCCCCGGGCTACTGCTGCCCACCCTTTTTCACCAATCGCTACCCTACCAGTGCAGTCTGAGACATGTACATGTTTCGAATAAGTCTCCTATCACTCCAATCTACTCCTATCTTCTGCAAAACCTCCATTAGGTTTCCCCACTGTACCCTATCTAATATCTTCTCAAAATCTGCGAAGCAGATAAAGACACCTTTTTTAAAATCTTCCATTCTTAAACCTAAGCTGATCCAGTCCTAAACAATTGTTGGCTATCTCCATCATCTTATTATTGATCCCGAGCACTACCTTTGCTGCGTGCGTAGTCAAACTAATTGTCCTATAGTCCTCACTCATTGCTGCTTTTCCCTTTTTTGGGAATTAAAACTGATTTAACGCAGTCTTCTGGCCGCACTCCACCCTCATGAACGCTCTGAGCGATCCAATGAAAACCTTTTTTTATCCTTTTTTAAACCTTGTTTTAATTTTTCAGTGTATTATATTTAATTCTAATGGAAAATTATTATCGTTTGTCTGACCAATAAAAACGCTAAGAACGGTAGAATGCCCTCCTTAATACCTGCTGATAATGCAGATGTACATATTAATGCGCACTTGGACGAAGAGGTGACAGAAGGAAATAGAGGAAGGGAAGGAATGCTGAACGGTTGTAATGGGAGTAAGGAAAATACGGATTGGGAGAGAAAAATGAAAGGTGGGGAGGCTCCTGGAGTATTCTAAGGAAAATATGATGACAGAAAACTCAGAGTTTAAAAACCATAAAAATATTCTATGCATGAGGCTCCAGGAGATGGAAATAGAAGACATATTAACTACATTTTTGCGGAGCATGGGTTGCAAAACTGAGGTGGTAAAATTGTTTGGACTACCGAGAGCAGTAATAGGAAGTTTTTATGTTTTGGTGATGGCGGAGTTAGGCTTCAAAATAAAGAGTTTGAAAGTGACAAGAAAGACACAAAGATGGATTATAGGAAAAATAGAAGATATAGGAAAGGGGGTATCTGGAGACACAATAAGCCATTCTATAGAAAGGAACAAAATCGGAATGAGAGGGACAAATTAGAAAATAACAAAAGAAAACATCACAAATGAAGGAAAAAAAATGGATTGAATGCGTGGCAAGTGCAGGGAAAAATAAACACACCTTGGGAGACAATTTACGTGATTTGTAAAATGGGTTAAAGAAGGAGAGCTGAATATGACAGGTGAATAAGGAAAAAGGAAACAAAATATGAACAATGAGACGTGAAGAAGCGTGGAGAATTGAGAAATAGACAATTAGAGCGAGGAATGATAGTTTTACCGATTTTGGGAGAATAGTGAAGATTACTAGGGATAGTAAAAATAAGGAAAATTAATTGGGTTTGCCACTTTCGAAGACATGGAGGTATGCTATAGGAAATAGTTGAGGGAGCAATGGAGAAATGACTAGGGGAGTAGGGATAAGAAGAGGGGGATCTGGAAAGAGCTCTTCATGGGAGGCAGAAGAGGAAATTAGATGAGAAGCCATGTAATGTTCGGATGGGTGAAAGATATAAAATTGATATTTTCTGAATTACAAATGAAAGAGTACTTCAAAGAGAGAAGCCTATGGCAAAAAAGAAAAGAAAGTAAATGCACACAGAAGACTGGGTTGTATACTGAAAACCGTAATTGAAGGAACTGTGAAGGAAATAATTTGACAGGATAGCCATGGATGAATTATGAGGAGCGGGTAAAGGAAGATGTCAGTAAAATACCTATGAAGGGGAATCTAAGGATTCTTAGTGAAAATTTAGCTTGAAATCCTGTTACGAACCAGTTTTCGAGTTTATTTGATAATGGTTATATTTTTATTACGAGTTATGATGGAATTTCTCCCAAAACTAAACTTTGAATTGTTATCTTGGACTCTGTAATATCAAATCCTATTTTTTGTCATCTCGATATTACATGATGAGATTAATGTAAAAGTGGTGCTTTGTTGGTATAATACCTATTGGTGGTATTGTTACAAATGTATTGTTTTCAAATCCTCTATTCTTTATTTGGACCAAGTTGGTTGTGATCAGATTTCAGAAGTCGAAGAAGTGGAGAGTGTGCGTGCTTGTTCACTTGTGCTCATAGAGAACATGTGAAACTGAAGAAGAGGTTGATGACGAAAACTGGAAGAGCTTAGCTGGGTCAAGTAGAAGGGCTAAGCTAAGCGTGAGCTAGTTCACCAGGGTGCTGAGGTCACCAACCTTATATTCCTTCAAGAAAATTCTCTGGCTTTCATAACAAGTTTTTAATGTGACTGCCGACCATGTTTTTTTCTGAATCTTCATACTAACTACTTTAATTCAATGGTTTGAATTACCCTCGCTAAGTAAGTCGATGATGGAGAATTAACATTGTGCATTGTATAGGTAATGCTTCCAGGAAATAAGATTCGCGATGTTGGACTTCACACTGTGGATTTTTTCCATAATGGAAGGAAAAGAAATAAACTGAGAATTCCTCTTATAAATTTATTATAAGACCATGGTTTCGACAATGTGTGACCTGAAAATGACTCAAAGTGTCGAAACCATTGTCATTTTATTAATTTATTTGTTGAATTTACAAGGGTTATTTTCTTTTGTTTCCTTAACAGGTAATGTTATAATGTAAACTCTTATTAGGGTCATTTGAGTGCCAAAACATTGCCTTAAAAGTTGGAATGCCTGAAATATGTTCATTGAAACTTCCATGTTAACCATTATGTAGGAAATGGAGTCCTTTTTAAAAGAAGGCTATAATTCTAATTGATCGCTGGATTCACAGGAACAGTTTTCCCTTATGAATGCCATTATTTCACTCGCTCGTGACCGACTAGTCAATACCCTTGCTGGATCCCTTGTATTAGGATTACGTATCTTATATATAGTTCCGTTGAAGATTAGGCTTTGGATAATTTCTATGAGTAAGTACGAGTAAGTGAGTTCTATGAGTAAGATTTCTATGAGTATGAGCAAGTAAAGTCTCACGATTGATACGTTTAGAAATAGTTTTATTTAGAGCTTTGAGACACTACGCGCGTCCCCAATCATTTAAAATCACGATACAGAGCACTTACAAAGCATCTCATGGTCAGGAGACAGTCGCTCTCCTCTGCAACTTCATCATTTCAGGAGTCCACGCTTTTGAAATGAAGCACTGATGCCCGCAGCTTATTCATTGGGGTGAAAAAAAAAACAAAAAATAGTAATAACTATTTTCTTCATATTTTTATCGCTTGATTCTCCAACCATGCGTTTCACAGTAATTGCAAGCTTTTTCTAGACGGCTCCAAATTTAATCAGTGTGCATCCGACTTGTAAGGCGTGTGGTGGTGGTACCAAAGTATTTGACATAAATACCATCGTCTTTTGTTATATTCGAATCAGTAGGAATATTTCTGTTAGCCTGTTTTTCCTTATGAAAAACAACTTTACTTGGCTTCAATTGATCCCAATGAATGTCTTCTTTTGGATATTAATTGAATTATTGTCATTGTTTTAAGGTGGTTTTCGTTTTTGCATTCATATATATTTTCTCATGGAGAAAAGTGTAAGCTGTGCTTACCTTCCACGAGGGAAGTCTCAATTCACGTGTCCGGAAATGGAATATCTAGCCGTCTATTTCTTCCTTTTTGCAGTTGGAAAGGAGTCGTGAAGTCAGTTTAACTTTTTATTTATTACACACCATTGAAGGACATTTTTTGGCATTGGTTTGTGGTTCTTTTCCGGTTGCTAACTTCATATCTAAAAATATCGTGTCTACTTGTTTGCTCTTTTCTACTGCTTTCATAATATCATGTTTAGGAGGCTTATCTGTCTCTTATATAGTCTGATTCTTCTCAAGCCATGATGTTTGCTTAGTTTCAGGCTGTGACGGTAAAGGGGGTGTATAAATATTCTTACAATGATATTTGGATGGATTTTTCAGGAGAGCCAGTTATGCAATAGTGGTCCGTAATTATAAGGGACTCGGTTATTTTTCGCCCTTTAAGACCGGGATGACGTTAGCTATACTCCAATTTTAGGGGATTAAAACTTCTGAAATAGGTTAGCTAAATATATATTTGAGGAAAAATCCAACATAGTAGGTGCGTTCTTTGAGACTTTACTGGAAAGATCATCCTTTGTTTGATTTAATGTGAGGGAGTAGTATTATTCCCTTGCACTTTAGGGTAATATCAGTCATTCATGTGTCAGGTAGTGTGAACCCTTCACTTGGCTTGGCCATCAGGAATTTGTTTTTCATCATGAAGGAATTTATTTTTCTCATAGTTCTATGTCAGTCTATAATCATTGAAGTACTCGGACGATTCAGCAGTCAAAATTTAGCTCTGTAATTTTCTAACGCAAGTACGACCATGGATTAACTTAGAGATTTTCGCTAAGAATTTTCTATTTGAAGTTTCATGGGGTAAATTACGATGTTTTGTTTCTTTCGGTGGATTGATTTTTCCGTGAAACGTTTCAAGTATCCCTTATGTTATCTGTAAGTGTACGTTCGTAAAACTTGTTTTTATTTTACGAAGTCGACTTTGGTCGACTTAGTGATATTCTCACGCTATCAGAATTCGTCACCAGCATTTTTGTGTGGCATGAATATTTATCGACAGGGTATATGTTACATTATCTTTAGGCATGGCTTTTGCGGTTTGTGATTGTCTCAGTCACGTGCATTCAATAGTAATGCTTGCAGGTGACTTAAGATATTCACCAAAATCCTTGAAATTCCTTTTAAAGAGTATATATATATATATATCGTCTATTTAAAAAGCAAATAAATTTAACCTTAAAACCGCGTGAAGAAGATTTATATAATGCCTTACTGGTATATAATTCCTTAATTTGTGTATCTTGATTATGAATACTTATGCGGTGTTTATTTGCCATAGAATATAGTATTGTAAAACCCTTGGTTGGTTTTTACTACTTGGTATAGTTATTGGCAGGTGAGCACCCCCACGGCTGCCTCACCAGACTCGTGGTGTTTGGCTGTTGTTTTAGTTAATTTTTTATTCCAAACAATTCATGGAAAATTTAAATCTTGTTTTTAGCAACCTAGATAATCTTCTAAATAATAATACCAGGAGTACCTTACATCTCGAATTTTACAAAGGTACATTTGATCTTTGAATTTCAAATTTAAAAGCAAAAGCAATTAGCAATAATAAATTGTCCATATCAATTACAATCACCTTGTCAATACCAAGTGTTATCCGTCAACGTGTCTTTGCATAATTCAATCTTCCCATCGACAGTGCTCCGCTGTATCTCTCTCGATATGAAGGTTTCATAAATTGCGCAATCGTAAATTCGTTTCGTTATAACCTTCACATAGTTTGATTTCCATGCATTTTCAACAGAAAGAAAGATAAATGATACTGAAACAAGCGCGTAATGAAATGCAAAGTGTTATCAGATATGCGTATGGTGTGGCGTCAGCCTGACAATATGCGCGAAGAGTGCGGAAATTACGAGGCAGTACTCACGTCACGTAAGGTGTGTGAACACTATCGGAAAACATTTGTTTCGGGTGTCATTGATGAAAGAGTGCCATAAGCCTCGAATGATGGAATGATGGCGCTAGCTCATCTTTAGGCTGGAAAAGATCAATCAATGTGGTGAATGATATTATATTTTCAGAGATGCCCTTCTCAGGATATTAAACTCTGATATTCGGCTAAAGGTGGATATGCAGTCGAGGTTTAAACATGGTGATACACTAACAATAATTAACACAGAATCCTCAGAATCCTGCGTTCATAACTATGGAACTCATTTATTTTACAAAACAAATAGCAGTACAGGGCTGCTCTTTTAAAGTGTCATCCCGTTATTGCATGCTTCAAAAAGAAATATGTACTGCATTATATCCATTGAGGTTAAAGAATGTGCCATTTATGGTATATTTATTTCATCATAAGCTCTTAATCGCTCTCAATTTTAAGTGGCATTAAATAGACGCTAGAGGTTTAAAATATGTAGTCGATATTTATACACGATGAAAAAAAACATCGGCCCCACATGGGGTTAGGAAGAGCTATGGAATAAGATATTTTTGATAAAAAATCTCTGCTTTGTAGGCTTAGCAGCTAGCGGTATAGGGAAGTGTAACAAGTAATAAGTGATTTAAGCGGGAAAATATCGAAGCCCTCGTTCACAATAGTCTCTGCGATAGGTATGGCAATAATAGAATTTAAACGTGAACGTGGAATGTTGCATTTCTTTAAATATTACGTTATTATGAGATAAACTAAGCATTTTGGGCCTCATCCTCGAATGCGTCTTGGGTGAGTCCCAAGGGAGGCTGGAGGGAGGGGTCGAGTGGTGGGAGGTGGAGGGGAGGGTGATGGGGGGAGGAGGTAGGGCGAGGAGACTTGTGGAGGGTTGGCGGTGGGAGGATTGTTTGGGAAGACGGATGTGACGCCCGAAGTAAATTACAAGTATATGGGCATCCGTATCTTCTATATGGAATTCCTCAAACTTTGATTTTTATAATGCAAAACGACTTTACAATTGCACAAGAAATCAAGCAGCAAAAGAGTGAGTACGTAAGGGTAGGCTTGGATTGTACCAATTCCTCTATCTATCCAGTAAAGAGCTTCAACAGAGTTAGCATTCACACTTTTTTAAGTTTAGTTCCAATTGCCAAAACCCGCAAGTCCTGTATTGCATTTAGATCATAAGCTTCTCTATCCTCGGGGCATACAATATCTCTTTTAATGACTACGTCGTCAAGAAATAGAAGAATTTTTGTATTAACCACGGAGTTATTGTTGTTGATGCAAACAATAAATAAAATATGACCGATGTCACTCTCCTGTAAAACATCTGATGTTATTCGATTGTTTTGGATCTAACAACATTTATGGCAAATATTTGTACGCGTCTGTTTAAATATTATTTTATCGAGCAATTGTTATTCTTATGCATTCAAAAAACCTCCAACCTCGTAACTTGCTATAAGGTAATTGTTGAAAGCTTTCCAAAAGTCCATAAACGTTATGTCGACAGGAAAATTATTTTATCCTCAACTCAAAATGTTACATAGCAGGGATGCACTTGGAAGTATTGCAGGTTCAACCCTATTGGAATACTTGCTGATTTTACGTCAATATATTTTGGCTATCGAGAATTTAACCAAAAGTCAATGTTTTAACACTATGTAAATTGAATTTGAGGGAGATAAACTCGACTCATCCTAAATTGTGGGTAAAATATAGGTTATATATTAGCTTTTTTTCCAGTAATTTGGTTTTATTTGCTCTATTAGAGATTCCTTGAATGTTATTCAGACACGGTACTATTTTTTACTCCAATTCCTAGGCATATATGCGAGCTAGATTTTGATCGATTTTCGAGACATTATTATGGTCAATGATTTCATGTAGGTGGTTGACATGTGAAATTTCAATTGGTTGGAGGAACTTATTAGGTAGGCTATTGGTAATAGGTTTTGAGCACTTGGTGAAAATATATTGAAAGGAGTTTAATAAGTTAGCCTTTTGTAAGCTTCTGGTTTTGCAACCTTTTTGGCTTTTGATTAAGTTCACTGTGATCTGATTTCCCTGAAATACCCTGGAATACGACTAAAAGCCTTTCACTTTCTCGTCTAAATGTGTGTCTATTTTTTTCTAATGAAGTGACTTAACGCTTTTCGAAAGGCTTTCTAGCCATTGACCCTATATATCTTAAAGTATAATTACGTTTGTCGCTGGTGATATCATTGCATGTAGTATTCATTTTAGAATGACATAGCCGTTGACGTCGAAAGGGATTTCCTAACTATCATGTTGCACCGTATACCGTTGCCTGGCCCTCTCATATGTATTTACTCGGTATAAACTTGTTTTTCGCTAATTGCGTGATCTCGGGGACATTGTTTCACATAACATCAGTATTTTGACGTTTGTAAAAATTCATTAAAATTGAGAAATAAATGATGTTATTTGCGTTTTGAACTAATGTAAGGTCTTTTTTCAAACTAGTGAATCTTTCTTTTTTGTCAAGGGCGAATTTAAATTTTACTACTCTGTGGTCACTCATTTTATTCGTTTCTATATTTTTGCCCTTTTTGGGAGCATATTATGATGAGAAATCGAGAATATTATAGCCTGTAGTATGAGGTACTAGTTTATGTAAGGAGCTTTTTATAAAATTTTGCAAAGGTTACTAAATAATTGCTTCAATCAATAGTGGGGAAATGTAATATCCACCCATTACTAATTCCTTTCGTTGTATTGAGTTAAGAAGCTATTGATCTGCTTGTCTCGCTCTAAAATTGAATTAACGAATGGTGGTCTATAAATGAATAAAATAAATAAATATAAATAAAAAGGGTCTACATATGGGAAATTTCCCAAATGTAGACCATTTTTAGTTGTGCACCAAACACTTTATACACAGTAATCTGGAATTATCTCAGCTCTTTCGGCGCACGAATTCTAAACTGCAATAAACATAGTTTTTAATAAAGAAGAAGACCTGCTGTGGAGTGAGGGAATTCCAGATAACTCATTCATATTTGTATATTGAGAAATGTTTTGGAAAAATTACACTGTATTTTTTCCGGTGAAAAATAAATTTTAGCAACAATAATCCCTGAATCTGTTTATTCTATTAGGTGGTGAAATTCTTCTACGTTATTTTTTTTTTAATTTCAAATAACTACTACTACAGAGATTATTTCCTCCACATAAGGCGATCTGGTGAAATTAAGTGGGTGCGTTTTCATATTTTTTTTACTAATCCTTTCGAAATCCTTCCGCCCGGTGAAGCCATATTTTGATACATTACCCTTTGGTATAATCACTAAGTAACTGACATTCATCTAAGGCAATTTTTTTTGGGAAAAAAGAGTTTAAAACCCACTGATTGACCTTCACTATATTTTGAGCCGTGACGGAACTTAATACTTGCAAGTACTGTAATATACTGAAGCTTATAAACGTCCTCTATCAGTCCTCCAGTCTTCCCTATCCCATGTCAATTTCCTCACTCCACAGTAGGTCTGCCTTATTACATCCCTCATTACTTGTCCTACAAATGTACATCCTTGGTCTTCCTGGTTGAACTTTACTTTCTATTTTCCCTTCGGTTATACATCTGACTGTCTAATACAGGTTATACATCTAACTGGCTGTGTCTAATGGTGTGACCAAGCTATCTGGTTCTTCTTTTCCAGATGGTATTCCAAATGGAAGTGGAAAAGACCATATGCAGCACCATACGTAAAAGTATAAGCAGATAGTTTGGTCACACTACGAGACACAACTGATTTGTCGGGAACATAATCGAAGGGATAGTCCTACGGAGACGACCAAGGGATACCGGCATATGTAGGGCACGTAAAGGGGGATGGGAGAAGAAGACCTGCTGTGAAGTGAGGGAATTGACATGGGATAGGGAAGAATGGAGGATTGCAGGATACCAATCTTAGGATTGAAAGACTATGATAGTTAAATAAAGATAATAAAATAAATTGAAGCTGGACTATGAAGTTTAGCTTCCGTAGTAATGAAGCCAGGCATTGCATGAAACCATATCTGGTATGAAAGCTACAAGATTGAAAACCCGCCTGTTTGGTATTTCTCTCTTTTCACTTTCGATGGTGTACATGCTTGGAATGGGTTGCGAGTGTTTTCCCAAGTGTCTAAAGTCGGCATGTCTTCCATTATTTTATATAGTTGAACATAAACTGTATACTTCCATTACAAAAAAATCTGTTTTCATAAGACGCCGTAGATAGAACCTTCATCCGAGTACAGTGATAAGAGTGAAATCGGATTGGAATAACCTGTAGTTATCTATGGAGCAAATGTATTGTCAGGCAAAAAGAAAGGAATTCATCTCATTGAAAGAAATCTCATCCATCATCTGCATTACGAAGAAACTTCCAAATACCTCGTCTCTCCTTAGCGGTCAATGGAAGAGGCTAAATAATCAAGGAATCTTTGTGAGCGATGCAGAGACGTGTCTGCATTGTGGGTTGTGTGAAAATAACATGATAGAATCTCGTCTTTGACATTTTCGCAGTTCCGGCATTACATAACACCCTCACTGCCATGAAATAGTTGGGGAGAGAAAATTGGAGAAGAGTCGTTCAAAATATTTTAGTTACTGAAACCTCGAATGGCAGAAAATAGAACTCGTAGTATATTAAATAATTTTGATCATAGGTGATGTAAGGGAGAAAGGAATTACGAGTGTATTCAAAATCAATTTCAATTTGTAGAATAACTTATAATTACTCAAACATTTATGAAAATTTACAGCGCATTGGTTTTGCCCAATTATTTAACTCTCTGAGATTGGATTAGGGGTCTCATTATTTAATGTGACTCTATGCCTCTATTTTCGCCGAAGCGGCGACATCTCATGCTGCTTCACTAAGCATCTAGCAAAGGGTTGGTTCTAAGGATGGATTCGGGTATTTAGGGAAAGATAAGTAGGAAATCTTGTTAAAAGAACTTAGGTTGCGATTCCTAGGAATTTCTCTGTGACATCAGTACCAGTAGCAACCCGTTTCTAGCTAATTTTAACGAAATGTAGTGGCAGTATTTCGTCGCCTAGAGAATCCACGTTTTATGTATTAGAAATACTTCAATGATCCAAATTTTACTTATGAGGAAATATCAAATCCATAATTAAATTAATAAATGTACAAACCTATAAAAAGAATACCTTGAAATAAAAGTTATATTTACCAATATCATTGTTAATATAAACGATAATTTTTGAGAAATGTATTTAATTAACTATTTACGCATTACGTATTTAAGACAGAGATTGGTGCAGATTTTGCCGATTTGTGAAATAATGTGGATGTGTAGTAATTCATGCATGACTAGTAAAGTATAAATTGAATTTTTCAATTTAAAATTAAAATCTCATCACCAATATTAAATATGTGATTTCAATGAATATTACCCAAGTGTCATTCTTTGGAAAATCTTAATGATGGCATCTTTATTCTTCTTTTTCATAATCAATTTTCAATAAGATTCATTTTTGAATAACTTCAGATTTTTTATCTGGAAACGTGTCTGGTTGATGATATGATAATATTTAACTAAAGGCAAGAGTTATGAACATTAATGAAAATATGGCACGTGGGTTGTAATTGTTTTCATATTTTTACACAGTGAAATTAACATTTTTAACCATCGCCTGATAATGATTTTCAGTGTGAAACGTTGTAATTCTACATCCGTTATTGGGTAAAAATAGGGTCGGTATAATCACTAAGAACGACAAAAAAATAATTACCGTTTCGCGATAGTTTCGCAGGACCCCACGATTGCTGTTTTTCTCAAGCACACTAGGTTTTCCTGACAGATTTAAATTTTTCCAATTACTACAGAAAATAAGTGTGTTTTCGTTTTCTTTTGATTGGCAGAAATGCTTAAGTCATTCGAACACCGACTTTGAAATACGGTCTGTTATCCAACTTCTGAGTGCAATAAAGCTCAAACCCCGCTGAAATTCATCGGCGAGTCGATGAGATGTCTGGTGACGGTTCAGAGAATGGTGGAATGGTTGGGAAATGGGTAATAAGACGTTCAACGAAGGCCGAGCGAATGTGCATGATGGGTCAAGGAGTGGGGCGGCCTTCTGGCCTTCTGTTCTCGTCGATGAAGATTTGGTGTCAGGAAGATAGATGAGAAAATTCGTGAGAATCGGCGTTTCACGATTTCCTTACTATGCGATCTATTTCCCGAAGTTTCAAGAGGGCTCGTCATCATTCAGGAGGGAGTGTTTGTCGTTATTGGCTAAATATGGCATTGGTTAAATTGAATTAAAAAGCTGGTATATATATATATATATATATATATATATATATATATATATAT
>LYUA01001289.1:275451-287188 GCA_002093875.1 Calopteryx splendens | reverse complement strand
ATATATATATATGTATATACATATATATACATGCATACATTTATATATATATATATTGGTACCTGTTAATATGTCATTGTAACGTCTAAATGACTTATTACCCAAAAATGGGTCACAGTATGGGCAACAAAAATAAAAATATATTTGATGTTTTTCATAATACCCAGCCATTTTTCTTATATGCCATTTCAAATGGATACCTTTCCAGAAATGCTATCGATGTTTCTTTTGATTCCTGTGAAAGGACGAATCTGCACGAACCGCTGGGGAGCATGACAAAACATTCGGATGCTGCCTCTGGAAACCCATTTCTAAGCAAACGCACGTGGCGTACGCATCGGCGACGCAGGCAAAGGTACACAGTAGGGTTTAGAGCTAAGTCTAGTCCCAACTATTATGCCAATCCCAGAGTTTAATGCTTTTTTGATGAGAAAGATGACTGACTTCCAAGCGCGTTTGGAAAAGAATTTCGCTGATAGCTACTGTGGTTCCATTTGCTGTTCAAGAGGCAATGAAGAGAGGAACTCACACTTAATAGGAAATGAACGTTCTCATTTTATACCGACGCTTTACTTGGCTGCTACCTAGGAGAATAATCTAACATTTTCTTTAGTGCAACCATTGTTTTCAATGTCACATAATTATCGTGGTCTCGTGGACGGAAGACTGTTTATACTCCATCTCCGGCATTTATTCCTAAACTAATGTTTTACTCTCTGTTCAAACCCCTTCCAATCTTTTATGGTTTATTTCTGTTAGGTGGTACATTCCATATTAAACGTGGAGAGACTGTCAGGAGACTTTTCTAGTTGCAAATCCTCTAATCGTCTAAAACTAAAAAATAACTTTTTTTTCCAACGAAACACATACCACTCTCGAACAATTTTGTGGCAATCAATAACTTATTTTGCCATAAGATTTACCTTTTCAATGGAAATTGACTCCTAACGGTGAGTGGGCATGAAAAGGACGTGCAAGGTGAACACGAATGTCTTCCTGTGGTGATCGTGATATATCTGGTCGGACTAATAACCCTCAAATCTACAAATGTATAAGTCTTTACTGTCTATCTTCATCTGCATGCCACGTCATCGATTCTTCCTTAAAATGATCATCTTAAACCTCTTTTAAGATGATATCGGTTTCAGCTTGAGATAACTGAGGAAAAAACGGGTCGTGAATTCCGACTGGGACGAGATTGATATCTGCCACGTGACCTCAACCACGACTATTCTGGTGACGTAAAGCTATCATGCCGCGGATTGTTTCCAAATTTATAACGCTTTTAGTGTGGGGAATAGACTTCTCTAGCCATCAGTCTTTGATAATTTAATAAATAATACTTATTAGGAAAAGATAATTCGTAATCAAGATATAAACTGGTTTTTGTTGTGATAGCGATTTGTTTTAAGAGCGAATGAAAATTAAAGCCTAGCAGAGGTCATTTTTGTCTCTCTTATTTCGTTTGAGTGGTTTAATTCACCACTATAGTACTGGAGTTCAAATGATTCTCCAGGTGGCCGAAGTAAGGCTAGTGTGTTGTACCTTTCTTAAAGCTTCGGTCAGGCCTCCTCAATATTTTACTGGATAGCCTTCAAACGTAATTGCTCCCCAATCACTGCCGTATTGATTTTATTCTCAAAACAGTGTTTTAGGAAATCTGGTACTCCATTGTTGATAGGGTGTATACGCCATATTAAGGTTTTAAAATTAAATCTAATATAATTACCATATATTTATTTACATGATTTTTGTTATTTCACAGTGAGTGAGAATTCATTTCATGAATAGTAGGTATTCATGGAAAACAATGAAATTTAAAATGATATTACCAGATATTCACATGAATAACTGCTAATAGAAGTTCGGTCGTTATTCACTCTTAGTGATTCGATATATAAATTGAGTTGAAATATATAATGCATGAATGGGTTCCGGATTGCATAATTACAATTTGAAACACAAATTTTGTGAATCGTATATCTTAGAAATGCTTGAAATTACGAATGATCGAAATAATCCGCAATTAAATGGGGACATGCTTTAATATTTCCTCCCCTTTTGCCGTCCATTTCCCTCTCTACCCTAATTGGAGAGTGAGGCAAGGACATATGGCCACCACACCCTCCCCTCTCAAAACCACACCCCTCCCCATGTTGTCCCAATTATTCCCCACTCCTTTTGGAGGGATGCTCCGCCCTCCCCTCCTTCCCGGATCCTCTCCCTGCCGCACCCCTGGCTACCCTCACTCTGGGAAGTGAGGAATATACATCTGAGTGCAAAACATACATATATACCTTCAAAATGAAAGTAGGGCCCCCATGTATCCATGGTCTAGACTAAAGGTTAATTGTGGAAAAATGCAATGCATGTTTATTTGACATTGCCGTTGCTGGGAAATTGCCAATGTGATGAAGCCTTTGGTTCCACGTTTGTTTTGGCGTTAAACTTCGCATTGAGTGTATGTGAAAAAATGTGCATGTTTTACATCTCTATGATTTTGCCAAACGAATTAAGAAATAGATATCAAAATAATAGATAAGAAGAATCCTTTTTCTTAATTTATTAGTTTATATACTGATTTGAAAATTAAAAGCCCGATACATAACTTTGTGCCAGAAAAAATGACAGCATTTATATAAGTTAGTTCTATTGGATAGTATCCGCACCAGGCATTGTACACCAGCCACACCATTACACAATCTCATTGAAAAGTCAATTATTCCATATTTTCATTCCAATATAAAATCTTAGTTATCTTTCCACCCTCAAAGTCCATTGCTATTAGTGTGCGAAAGCTATATTTTTTAATTAAGTATGAATTCAGAAGACAAGTTGAGGTTATATAAAAACCCTACGAATTAGAGGAAAATAGCAGAAACACGTAAAAATAGAAATGGAATAAAATTCCATGACCCATTTCATCTCATTTCCCTGAGATTTTATTTTATTCAAATTAGGAGAGATATTAAATTGTCCTTCACGATCATTGTCAATGCTAGATTTGAGAGATTTATTAATTTATTTTCATATGTAACACAAGTGGATCGCCAGGAAAAATGTGTTACTGTGAAGTTGTCAGATATCAACGATCTGTAAAAACATTCTTAAGCCAGTGAACTACTCAAACAATATGCAACCCATCTAATGGAAAAACACGTGGGCAATTAATGTTGTTGCCAAGAAAAATTTCCCTCCTTAGGTTGCCCTTGCCAAAAACCTCTGGCTCTGATATTCTAGCAATTATTTCCTAGGTAGCCGTATAGGAGATTTCTTACTCATTCTGTGGGAAGGAAACGACCTAAATTCTTCTCCGTTACCCTGCGATTACTGCAGAATCCTTTAATGCTTTTTTTGTAAACATGCAAATGATGAAAATGAAAGATGCGGCTATCCCGGTACATAATTAAACAATTTCGCGGGTTTACGACGATCCCTGAAATAACGAAACTCCTTAAGCTCGTAGTATCTTTGGTAAAGCGTCGCGACTGCTCGACTACGCAACTGACCTCATCATCCGCCCTTTCCGCTCCGTCAACCAAGCTCATCAACGGCCAACTTAAACATCCAATCGATAAATTGGTCCAGGTAAGTTTCCCATCGCAGCGACGATAATATTTTTATTCTAAAAACCCCTCTTCCCCCTCATCATCTCAGCCCCCTGGTTTGGCAGAGGATCGGTCATCTCAACCCCCACTCACTCCCCAATTCAATCCCTTTAGCTGTTTAACTTCCATCAATTGTTGTTCCCAGTTTTCCCGGGCTGCCCGGCCGCTTCCTCCGCATGACTTCCTCCCTTGCGTCCCCACCTCCTCCGCACCCTCGCCTCTCCTCCCCGAATTCCATTCGCGATGCCGTCTCGTCTCACATCCCCTCTCTCATCGTGACATTGCACCTGGATGGTATTCCGTCGCTCCGTCCAAATTAGGAGCTCTCCTATCGTGGCTCTCACCCATCAAGAGAATATATCCCATTGCAGGATCTAATATTCCGGCCTGAAAAAAATGCGAGGAAATTGAGGACTAATTACGTTGGCATGTTTCATATTGTCTACTTAAGTAAACTGATTTTCTGACTTCAGCACTTTGCTGGTAATTATAGAATTTCATCATCAACTTCAGTCTTTAAACTAAGGTTTAATGTTTACGCGGAAATCTATGCAAATCTCCCATCACTTATGTCTTCATCGATTCATTCGTTTCATTCCTTCGTTTTTCGATGAGTTTCATGTATCGCAGCCTCTCTGTGGTTTTTCCTTCATCTTGGCTTTCAAAATTGACCTAAGCCAGGAGTCAAATATGATCGACGGGTGTATACACTCACCATGGTGTTTTTTCCATAGGCTTTATTAGAATTGCATTACTTTTAGTTACCCGAATTGTTATCTGCTCCTCTCTCCTGTGGCGCCATCTTTCCAGTGGTTTCCAACTCTTCCCAGTAGCTTCCACATTTAATCATCACATAATTGGAAGAATATACTCAATTAATATGCCTTGAAAAAGTGTTTTCTCATTTCTAAAAACAAATTGCATGCAACTTAACCCTTTCTTCTCATTGAAATAATTCTTGCTTGTACTATTCCTCTAGGCCATTCTTGCCTATAACCAACACTTGTGGCCTTGGTACCGAATCCACATCACTTTTTCACTTTTAAGCTTTTTGCTATCTAGTTTGGCTTTTTTGTTTCCGCTCTTGCATCCATTATCCTGATGTGATTTTTGTTTCCAATTTTTGTGTAACTCTACTTGTATGTTTTATTTTTCGTGTATCTAGTCTTAGATCCCGATATCCTTTTCCTTCTCTAAATTTAAAATTAACGACATGAATCTAGAAAAATTTCATTGACGCAAATAATAAGTGATTTAAAAGAATAAGACATAGCTATCAACATCAGCATATATAATCAGTCCGAGAATTAGATCCATCTGCATCTCACCCAGCAAACCGCTATGGAGACGTGCGATGGGTGGTGTTAGGTCACCAGCCGTTAGATATTTCAGTTCAGCATAATTTCAATTTTTGGAAGTTCAAACCGTCGTGTATGTTTCCTAATATTGTGATCACGAACATTGCGGTTGGAAAAGGATTACTCTCGTCTATCCGTTCAGTAGCCAATCTCTCTTCATCCTCTAAACATCATTGCGTTGGGTTGCTTACCAATATCTTGCTAAGCTAAAATTATTTTTTATGTATCACCGAGAAACTCGAATAATTTTTATTTATTTCACAGTTTTTCAATAACCTGACGTCATTATACGTTACACGGTGAAAGTTATATAAAAATACCAGCGTAATAAAAATCCCCATCAAAAGTTTAATTTAAATTCCTGTTTCCTCTCACCTTCATGCATCAACCGTATCTTATATCAATACCCAAGTTTGTCTCGAATTCATTTTCCAGTCTTAATTATCCAGATATGTCATTTATTGCAATTTTGTGGATGAATCTCTTCGTCGTTATATATTCTTAGAAATTCATGGAAAGAGCCGCTTTTGGATGAAAATTATAACCATATTTCCAAGTGACGGGAAAGGACCAAGTTGGCGAGAGGAGGTGTAAGCTGGTGCACGTGCTGTGCAGTCGATTGAAAAGAATGGAGTGGGCTTAGCGGGCAGATGTGCGGGGTCGGGAAGCGTGCGAGCGGGAGGGCAATCCAGGGCGCCCAGGGGTGAGCCAGGACGCCGGGAGCACAAAGAGCGAGCATGTTCGTGAATTTGGATTTTTTAAATCCTCGAGGGAGGTATGAATGATTCGCTTCAGTTTCCGCTGAATCAGAGAGTAAGTCCTGAGGGGTGTTTTTAGCACTGTTTTTGCGTATGAGGATGGATAGATGGAGGTTAAAATTGGGAAGGTAGGTATTGATGATGTGGGAAACGGGGTTGTAAATCGATGAGTCTCGTCTAGATAGTTTAGGGAAAAGTGCTGGCTTTAAAGAAAATTTTACTAGCCTACCCGATGTTATTTACAAATGTTTCCATCTCCTCCGTTAGAATTTGATATTTTCCACCTCCGCCTCCATGTTGTTAGTATTAGTAGTTCGAAGGGTGATAACTCTATGAGGAAAATGGCATAATGATCGAGGATGACGAATTCAAGAGATATTACTTTTCAGATGGGGAAGTACTGTTGGGTATTACACGGAGGGAACCTCAAACTCATACTCTCAAACATTCCCTTTACGAGTGGCAGAGTGGGTTTCTCGGGCAAACGGAGTATTGGGTACATGATACCCTGCATGATACCCTGCAAGCCACCACTAGGGTTTGTGGCAGGGGGGTCCTTCCACACCAGACATTCGCCGATTATGGAATAAACTACAAGAATGCTAGAATCAAACGGAGAAGTGACAAAACTAAACCATTGTTAGGACACCTTACCAAGTCTTATATGCACTATATATGCAATCATAAATTAGTATTGTATTCACGCAAGACGAATTGTTAGTGGAGGTAAGGTAGTTAATATAGGGATGCTGATGAGGATACTTCGCATAAGATATTCTTTCGTGGGCAGTTCTCTTTGACAGTTATTCTGCTGTCGTATCATTCGCGGGAAAAGTGACATTTCCAAACATATCCGTTTTACAGTTTACCCATCTATCTGATCTTATGAACGTGATCTCTCCTACCGCAGTACGGTAGGATGTGTAAAAAATCTTTAGCATCATCAGAAAATACGCGCAATTTATGTCTCAAATTTAATCTCCGATCGGGGAGGGATTCCCAAGCAAGTACTTTTAATAATCAAATAGTGTAGGTGTAGTAAGTGTAGACGCAATGTTAAGCATTTCAACTATGTACTAACCATAATGAATTCTATCTATGCTGATCTCCATTTATGTACAGCCGCTTTCCCATTATCATTGAAAATACATTATTAAAATGCTTATCAAGCGGCTTCAAAATGCTCAATTCAAAATATGCACGGCTCGCATTCCATATTTGAGTGGGAAAGAAATCGTCCTACACAGAAATGAAGCTTCAATTAAAACCGTGCTGAAAAGACAATATAACTATCAAAACTACATTTCAGGAGTACTTTTTCCACCCCTTTCTTTAGCAGAAAGTGAGGGGGTGTTCTATGAAAAAGAAAATTAAATGAATTAAATATATAATGTATCATATAGTTCCTTGTAAATTGTAGCATGTAACAACTTCTGGTGCAACTCTTCTAGTGTGCCACACGCCATAGTGATAGCATAGGTAACATGTAGATTCGGACTACTCTCCCACTCTCTCGCTTATAAATGAAAAGGCCACTCTGAGCTCTTAAATCTATTTCTTCATAGTGTAATCATTAAATAAAAAAGTTGTTGTATTTCTACGAGATTTTTATATTTTTTCCCTGCTAATCGAATAATGAAATAATTTGTGTTTTCTCCAGGGTGTTTTTGTTATTAATTTCAATAAGATCAATAAAGAAATGGAAACATCCTGAGAAACGTTTCAAATCCTTATCTCTTCTTCAACGAGTTCAAGTGTTTTTGGCTCAAGGAATGAGTGAATGAATGAGGAGGCACTTGCTCTTTTAAATTCAGTGAGTGGTGCATCTAACACGCTGTTATGATCGTCAAAGGCTCAAGAATCAAGCTCCATAAGAAGAAATTGATCCTCTTAAATATCTCATTTTGGATGCATTGATGGATTTGATAGGTTCTTTGGCCTATAATTAATTTCAAGTAACGTTTGATAGACTTCCATCAATAACATCGATTGATTTATTTGCACCTTCGTAAGTTAATTAAATGTAATTCTGTATAAACGGTGTACATGATAGATGCTGTTTAAAATTTGAAAGCTGAAAATTTTATGCAGACTCAAAAAACCCGTAATTCCCTGTTAAATATGGTTAAGTGTGGAGATAACAACGATACCGTCAGCGCCATACTTAGAAATATGAGAAATAGCTAAAATGTTGAGGGATCGTGTATTTTTGTAAGAGTTCATTCGATATACCACATGAAATAGGGATAAGAAGTTATGAATTCTGTCTTTTTGATGCTCCGTTATCATGGCACTTCATCCCTAAGTAAGTTTCCTAATCCAATCACATTTATTTCCAGCTCTTACCATGCATTCATATGGAGAATAAAATATCATCTCTCAAATTAAACCCTAGTCATTTTCTTGGAATCCTCTTTCCCTTCGGCGATGTTATTCTGTCATATCCTATGCCCTTCTTACTATTTACATGTCTGGTAATGCTCTTTCACGAATAATAAATTATATTTCTCCTTTTAAGCTTTTGACCATCCATCATCATGCATGTTTTCCGTTCTTTCGTTTTTGCAGACGCCATTATATTTTTGTTGATTTTATCTTAAATTGTTCTTCATCGTTTCCATATTCCATAGATGTCATCTACATCTTCCCTTCATTCTCTGCTGCTGCATTGCTTGTAAAACGCAGTATATTAATTTCTACTTTCGTACACCAATTATATTGGTGTTAGCCTAAAAAAATATGTATTTCGTTTTTCATGTAAATGGTATAAATGCGCGTGAAGTTCCCATTCTTGTCTCATTTATTTTTTATTCTCGTTTTTAGTGAACATTTTTCTTTTTAATTTCAAACGTAAGCTTAACTACCTATGTGCTGTGTACCCCCCTTTCGTAATTTTAAATGTCTATCAAAATAGAAAATGTTGTTCTATTTGATACTATCGAATGCTTTCTTCAAATGCGAGCAGTGCATGTTGGAATTATCCCATTTATTTTCATTCCCTCCTTGTAAGACTCTTACGAAGTGAAAATAGCTCGTGTACAAATTACTTCCCATAATTGAAATTGGTGTTCATTCTGTAAATTCTTTCCTTTGCGCTGCCTTCCTCTTTTTCTGATTCTTTTCAAGATTTTTGGTGATTATGTCATGAGAATGATGTCCCGAATATTTTCACTTTTATGTTTTTGATTTTCGACGATTACGTTTTCGTTTACGAGTTCATCGG
This sequence comes from Calopteryx splendens, assembly GCA_002093875.1. NCBI lineage: Eukaryota > Metazoa > Arthropoda > Insecta > Odonata > Calopterygidae > Calopteryx > Calopteryx splendens. Next base: position 278,241 of record LYUA01001289.1, on the reverse strand, counting down.
AATTATACTCGTTGAGTGTGTGTCGCACGATAGTTTGTTCAGTTCAGCTCCGAGGGGATAACATCCATCCCTGGTGACTTGTCCAAGCGTAACTTCTTATTCGCGAAAAGGATTTCATTCTACAAGCATTGGTACCTCTTTCTTGGTTTTCTCAAAAAGGGCAAGAAGTACTCACTTTTTTATTTCTTCATAGTTGATTAAAATGTCACCGTTCTCATTCTAACATACTTGTCAACATGCATTATGCTTCATGAAGTGGGTTTTCATTGTACGAGGACCTGCATTTAAAATTTCCTAGAACAAGATTCCTTTGTGTATCTTCACAGATATTCTTCATCCAATCATTTTCGAATTTCCTTTCCTATTTCTTTTTTCTCCTTCCTTAGTCTTGCATGTTGTGCTGTTGCCCTCCTTCAGTTATTAAGTATTTCTATTTTCTTCACTTATAGATTAGTTGTGGCACTTTTCGCATAGTGTTCCTTTGACGGATGCTCCTCTTTGCATGGCCTTTCCTTCCTTGTCTTCCACCGATAGTGTTTTTCCATCTTCTCACTGGTGCTCACGTCTTGTCTTTTTCTCCCTGACTGCTTCTAGCACTCGTTGGAAGGTTGACTTGTCTGTGATTTTTTTAATTTTCTACTTTCAAACTGCTGTTCTTAAATTTCTCCACCTTTTTGTTATACAGTCCGTAAGAAATCTTCCATATGCTTTATAGCAGTCAAGTTTAAATTATTTATTTGGACGGTAACTTCAGTCGCTTCTTTATTAAAGATTTAGTAAAAGCCGAAATAAGAAATGAGAAATAATCAAACTTTTGATAATGTCTAAATGAAAAAAAATATTTTTTAATATTTCTGAAAGTTTAAAAAATCTGGAAATATGTGGCACCCTCAGCCACAAGGAAGAATAAAATCGTGTAAAAAAGTCCTTTTAGAGGATAAGTGACCTACGAAACCAATGTATTATATAGAGATTAAATAAGACTTGAATATAAGCAGCAAATGAGGACATAATATTTTTTTTAATTTTGCATGATTAGCCGAAGCCTAGAAAACGAAGGATCAAAGTGATGCTATAATTACGATCATGATGGAAATGTTGAGGTCTTAAGTGGAATTTTTCGATTTAATCTCATTGGTGTCTATCTTCTTTCCATTTTTATTCAGTTTTTCCTTGTATTGGCTCACTCTCTAACTCTTTATCCCTCCCTCCGTACGACATATAACCAATGAGAAGCACATTTTCTACTCAGCGCAATTCAAAGGTTTAGTTCGATCGTACATATCCTCAATTTTCTCCGCCGGGAGCCGCGAGGAAGGATGAAGCTTTTGGGCACACAATATGAGTGGCCTTACCCAAATGCTTCATTCTTCCTCACAACTCTCCATGCACAGAAAATCATTACTCATCTCTCCTGCTACACGGAAATTCTACACCCTTAAACACTTGGTGTCCAAAAACGGACTTTTATATGCTATATGAAACTAATAAAACGGCCAAATTTCTCTCCTACCCTGTTTCCGCCTCCCCTCCCTCTTCCTTCCTGCCTTTTTTTTGGCTATTAGAATTTTATTATTTTTTCAGCGACGATTTATATATGAAGGCAGTCTACTACCACAAAAAGGATGTCTAAAAGTGGTCAAATTCGACAGAGAAAGATGCACTTATAACTTCTCCTTATCTTCATTTAAATTTCAATAATGAACATGCGATTGGAGCCGTTACTTCGGTACATACATTTGTATTCATTGGTCCACAGGAAATAATATAGCGCCGTTTCACGGCAACACAGCCGCCCCCGTATGATAGGTATCTTGGGGTTGATCCCCGAAACGCATCATCATACCAGGCTCCGAATTGGACCGTCGTCCACTTTAGCTTCCAGAGAAGCCTCGCACCGACGCCTTCGATTCTTGCCCCGGCTCGTGACTGCGATGGCGGAGATCCCTGGACGCCTTCAGCCCTCATCACTGTAACATCCTGCTAATGCAAAGACGGAGTCATTTCAAAGCCTTTGCCCTTCGCTCTCTGACCTCTTCCTTGCTCATCACCGGACGAGGAGATTACCATTGCCTCATCCGCCCATCCTCGTGTCCCGGAGAGAAAGGGCGAGGGAACCTGCTCTCGTCCGACCGTCTTTGCCGAGCATCCAACGCAGCACACGATATGTACACACCACCCGCCGGGGGAAAACGAGCTGAGAAAAGAGTGCTTGAATCCTCGAGGCGACCCGCAAGATTCGGGCTCTTCTTTCGCTCTTAATGCGCCCTCCACTTGGTCCTCTCCTTCAACTCTCCAAGACGACTTATCGTGGTCCCATCGTGACGCCCCCCCCGTGTTGTGGTACTCGCCCGCCGTGACAGTGCCGATAGCGTCTTCGCGGCTCCNTGTGGTACTCGCCCGCCGTGACAGTGCCGATAGCGTCTTCGCGGCTCGCGGGTCCCTCTCCCCTTACCCACGCTCCTCTCCGTCCCTAAAGCGCTCGCTCGTCCTCTTCGCATCTTCGGGAACGAGATCCCCGCCGGGCGAGGTTGGCCTCCTCCCCCCCTCGTCATCCAACCCCTCCTCCCATCCCACCTCTCTCACTTTTCTCTTCACCCCCTAGGCTCACCTAGACCTAGACTCACCTAGACCTAGGACACCTAGGCCCTCCTTTCCCTTTGGACGTTCACCTATGCGTCCTCCCCCAACTCCAGGAAAATCCTTCCCCTCCCTCGCAACCCATCCCCACCGGTGGCATCCCATTTCAATAGGCGAGGCAATATTTCAGTTTCTCCGTCCACCCCCTCC
>LYUA01001289.1:221528-235490 GCA_002093875.1 Calopteryx splendens | reverse complement strand
ACCTGCCCCTCCCCCATCGTTCCCACGGAATCCTCTTATCGCGCCCCCACCGGCCGTGCTCCTTCCCGTCTCCCCAATGTGGGAGCGACCCCGCCTGTCTTCGGGAATCGGATTTGGGGCGTGATCCCTGAATTTTCACGCCAAGGGATTTGAACCCTGGCAGTGGTGGGTTTTTCATTGGTATTCCGATCCTTACCTACGTGTGAGGAGTAATTCGTGTGGAGTTCTCCGTCGTCTGTGGGATAGAAAGTTAAACTCATTTAAGTTAAGATCCCTCTGCGTCCTCCGTCGAGCGCAGGCTAATTAAAGCTGCCGGCGAGTTTCTCTCCTCTGTTGTTCCTCACTCATCATTCGCAACTTCTTCCAGGTTTGAGGTCTCTGAAGAAGCACAACGCCGCACCGATTCTTTTGAATGGCGTCGCCGCCACCTAAACCGGCTACGCGTGTCATATCGTGCAACTCCCGACGCGTCTTCTTCTCGCACCGTAGGAGCTGACCTTGATATGGCCTGGGTAAGTTGGTGATGGGATGAAGGCAGGTGGATGGGGACATGGGGATGGATCTGATGGTACCCGGTAGGCGTTGCGACATGGTATACTTCGCTGGCATCAGGCCCGTGATAGTCTTATCGATTGATATTTTAGATGGGATCAGCAATGCATTGTCGGTGGGCGTATTTTGAATATGAATTTCAATAATGAATTCTACGTGTAATTTATGACTGCATGTGATGGATGGACGCGTTATTATTCCCCAAAGGCCAACTGTCAGTGATGAATTCAATCGCAAATGGTTTCCCTTCCCGCCGCGTGGTGTACACGCTGATGAACAAACCTCTCCTATCCCTTAATTTAAATGCCTTCAAAAAATAACAATATTGGAAATTTTTGTTGGATCTACTGAAAATACCACAGCCATCATTACCAATCCATCTATCTGTGACCCAACGGGGAAATTTGCATTTAAATAAATGAGTTAATAAAATGCATTTGCATCCGTTAGTGGAAATACCGCTCCTCTTGCATCGGATCGGTTCGTGGTCACCTCACGGGCACTGACATATCGATAACTCCGTATTTTAATTTGATCCTTTGTTGAAACTAAAATGCCTCTTTCCCCCAAACCGTCCTAATGACTCATGTCATTCACCTAGACGGTACTTCTGAGCTATAGTTTTACCGTATCATATAATGTATAAGTATTCCTATATTTCTGCGTATTTTAAATTTTTCTTTTTGAATTTTAATATCATTCCAAGGTGATGGAATGATATTGGAGATGGTCCCATTACGTATTCAGTGGCGATTGTGTCCTTGAAAGTTTATAAGGTAGGCATGGTTGTCAAATTAGTAATACGGCAATACTCTCAAATAAATTTGTTGTTCTTATGGAATCTACTATGGCCGTCCAAAAAGAAATCTGGGAATAACTGAATAAAACCGCTTGTAGTACTATATATTTGGTGCCAAATTAAAATGTTAAATCATAGGACTTCAGAAATAAATGTGTGCCCTGTAGAAATAACTATTGTAATTTAAAATACCCTCAAATGGTAATATGCTAAATATTCTTTCAAAATGAGTGTAAAGCGTGACAAGTTTTTTCTTTAACCATGGTTTAAAAATGTACTTTATTTGGTAAATTAAGACATTATTATCTAGCTGGAAATCTTTTCTTAGCACCAATTAAGTTAGCGATACCTACCTATATGCTGATGACGCAGTCATTTGGAGAAATATTCGCTGTTTCGAGGATAGCATGGCATTATTACTATGCATGGAATGGATATCCTAAATGCAACTCTAGACTGGTGTGACACAAGGAAATTGGCACCAACCAAAAAGCGTTTATGGTGAAATACTTTTGGAAAAAGTGTGTTTACCCCTGACCACCTATTGCATCTAATTCACTGAAATATCATATCTAAAGCCCATTCCATACGTTCATGAGATAACTATTAGATTTTAGGAATCATGAAGGCTATTTGAGCCGTATCGAAATTGTTAGGGATGTTTTGGGAAAAGGGTGGGCGAAGGAAAAAAACCCAGTCTCAGGTAAATGCACCGTCGAAATTATTGCGCTCTAAATGCAACGCATGAGAACCCAATTATATAATTTAACAAAATCTCTGTGACGGGTGATTCTCCAGGAATCCTACTTGTAATCAAGGACCAATATCTATACGTTAAATTCGGTTATTAGCAAACTAATGGTAGCATCTTCCACTTACTATAATATTTTTTCACCTAAATGTGTGCTCAAGGTCAGGATTTCGGATTTCGTGTGACCGCAGGGGATTTTTGGGAAAATCGTTGCTTTAGTTTTGGCTAAAGGTTGGTTTAATTTATGATGGCTGTTCAGATTAACTGGTGAGCATATTGCATCTTATACACCCAGCATGTTAGAGATGAGTACCAATTCTACCAATGGTAATGTAATAATTTTTTGTGACTTCTAGTCTAATTTTTCCTTTTCTCTATTCACTTCCCTTTAGTTCAGTCTATAATAAAATACTCAGGATGCCGATTGAACCTTCCATTTTCTCGTCAGGCCCAGCGCAGAATTGAATCTCCTTGCTAAGCAATCTCTCGCTATATGTCAGCAATGCATCTTCTAACACTGGGAAGAGTAAAGTGTTTCCTTTTTCTTCAAGCGGGTTACTTTTTCTCATATAATGGATTTTATTGGACATACCTAGACATTTACGAAAGTTTACTTGTGATAGAACTTTTCCTCGGAGATTAATTGTAAAAATACACTCCTAAGATTCTCCCAGTTAAACCAAAGTACCCTTTGGAAAAGGTAATGTAATAACAGCATGCCTTAGCCTTAGGCTGCTGAGGTCAAATTAGGGATTTCAAAACTAAACTTTACTAATAAGTAGTATAGTGGAAATTTATTATTTTCAAAGCTTTGATTTCAATATCTACTTTTTTATGTTTCTCTTTTTTTTGTACTCAAATGACGAGGAAGTCATTCTCCTCCTGTTTAAATTTCATTGTTCTCGTCGCGGTGATGGAAATTCCAGAGAACAAATATTTTTAGAATCAGCGTACCTATATTTTCCCGTCTGCTGATGCCACAGAGGAGAGTGGCCGCAGTAATATTTTCATATTACGTCAAGCTATTTGTGGATAACTAAAGCGTGGGTCATATTTGAATATATTAATAAAACGACGTATCGCTAATATGGAAACTGTTGATGGCTCTACTCTGTGGTATTTTTTAACCTGACAAAGAAATTATCGAACAGACTGCGAAAATATACTGTTCACAATAGCAGCTCATACAACTATCAGTCCTACCCTGACTGATAAAGAGGAGTCCCAATAAATATTTTCTTGGGACTGTGTATTGTGAGTTAGGGTTTTCATATGCATGGTAAAATATGTCTGAATAAGAAGTTTTCATGATATTCCAAGCGCCAATCCCTGTGAAAATTTAAGCTTCAAAATAAACTCCCGTAGTTCACAGGGCATCTTCAACTATGAATATTTTAAATTGAAGAAGAATGATGGACATTTTCACTTTTAATCCTATTTTGTGACCGATAAATCGTGAAAGTCCATGCAAATTATAAAAAAATCATAGCCATTTTTAGATTAAAAATAACACACGTTTTCATTAGCTTTGTGGTTTTCCATTAATTAATAAACCCAACAATTCAGGCACCAAGGGTGTTTGTAGAATTTTTATTTATGAAATACATTTATAGTCCTTTTTATGCGCAAATAAACACGTTCATATAGCTGCGTCTACATGTGTATAAACTTAGTTTCTTTATAAACGTAACTCTCTCCTTAAAATTTGTATACTCGTGACTTTCCACCCACGCCATCTTAGAGCCGTTCCCTCTCCCCCTTCCCCAGAATAGCGAGGGGGGTTTCTGACATCGGTGGCCTCAACCTCTCCTTGCCTCTCACCCTCTCTTGGGAATTCCTTGGGACGTACATATGAATCGGCATGCAGGCAATACTCGCCTTGTAAATGACGTAACGCGTAGAAACCATGGTCTATGTATTAAAATTGTGTGTAAATTTACTTGCATGTCTCTTTTCATCACTGCAAGATGAGCATTAAATATTTTCAAAAAAAGCAACGCATGTTGCTTTCTCATGACTCTGATGCTGATCTCGTTCTATCGAACAATCACACTAAAGTCTTTTCACTTAATTTGTTTATGAGAGAAGTCTACGATATCAGCTAAGTATTTTGTTGCATTTATTGTGTCGGTGAATCATGAAAGAAACGGAATTTAATGAATAAATAATGATCGTTATTTCTTACTATTAGAATTTTAGTTTTATAAAGAAGTTACAATTTTTAATAATAGTCTTGAAAATTTTTTAAGAGACCCCGATTTCATCATTTATTTGCATCCTTTGAAATAACTGAATTCCTTCGGAAAAAAAACACAATTATAAAAAGATTATACCTCCATCCTCTCAAATTTCATATTCTGATAATATTTCCTCGATACATTTATATATAGATCCTTTCATTTTATATTTAATTTCTTTTTATTTCAATTAATTTCTACGAGTCATCATGCCTCTATCCAAAAAACTAGGACAAAAGTAAGACATTAAATTGGTGAATATGTCATTTTTCTCAATAAAGTAAACGGCTCTCTCACATTTAAGACGTCACTATTGAACGCTAACCGCTGAGGAAGCGTTTATTTTATTTTCTTTCATTTTTATTCTTCGTTTTCCGTGGAGGCTAATTGCCGTGGGATTCCTTCGCTCCTTAGTGGGTGCGTGCTTGAAATGGTGCTTTCCGCTCCCCTCAATTCCTTGTGCCCTGAAAGGGTAGGGGATAAAGAATTGTTTACAGTTAAAATCTTTTCCATCCTATCAAGGAGGAATTTGAGTAATTAATTGGCTCTGTATTTCACCAAAATGCTGGTAATATTTACCCGCTCAAATGATAATTTGAACAGTTATTTGTTTCTCTATTCCAACCTTTTCCCCTTTGTTTTCCTTATGAACAAGTGATTATGAAGTACTGGCAAATCAGCTTTCCTTCGGGTCCTTTTTTTCTTAATTAAAGTTTCAGTAAAACGGTTTACTTGTTCCACATGGAGTATTAATTAAGAAAAGTTACAGGCAAGTATGGTCTGCGGTTGAGATCATGACGTTAAATGTCGTTTTGTGGCAAATCGAAGCTTACTTTTCAAACCGTTTTTTATTGCAAATGATATTGTGGCAACAGTGGTATGAGCCACAAGATGATTAAGAGTGATTTTGAGTAAGAAGGTAGATGTATAAGTTGTCTTGAGATCTGAGTGATAGCTAAGCGGAAGGTATTACGAAATCTCTGTTGATTCTGGTTAAAGTTCCTGTTATATAGTTTTACCTAGGCAACTTGTATCCTAACTATCCACTTTTACTACGCGATACTGAAATTTCCACGATTAAATAGGGATAGAATTATACAAATAACTAAAATTTATCTTTTCCCCGGTCATGCATGTTGGTTTTGGATATTTTCTTTTATGAGAGTAATTAGCTATTCACACAGTTCTTGAGATTGTTCAGTAAGCGTTCTCTACCCTCTGATATTTTGCATGAGTAATTAATTATTTACTATATTCAATTTAATGCCTTTCAGTCATTACGTTTCTCTTTTTTTACTCCGTCGTAGTCAGTACATATTTATGAGTTTTAACTGGAGGAACTTGCGTGAAAATGCTCATTAAGATAACTCTCGCTCGAGTGTTTGTGTTCACTCAAACGTTTTTAGGGTTTCGACGGAGGAAATTTAGTTGCCATGTTTTACTTCAAGAATAATGTCAGTAAAATAAATTCTCTTTCATAAAAATAGAAAGGTTTTTTCATTTGTTATTTATTTTATTATAATTGTCAAAATTAATGTTTCACTGTAAGTCGTAGTCACTAGAATATCTAATATGAAAGCCGAAAGAACTATTCTTTTGGTCTGAATCCCGTCTCGGTCGGAAAACACGCATGGGTCGTGTCCTCGCTCTTGACTGGAAATAATGCTGCAGGGTTCAAATTTTGAACCCTGAAGCAGCATTTCCAGTTGAACTCCAAAATGTCACCCAGACGTCTCGGGGCACGACTCGTTAGCAAAACGTTATGCTATTCCGCTATGCACCGTGGCCGTAGGCTTCTTAACTCCTCTCAGAACTAAATGCACAATATGTGTGGAAGAGATTGGACCGAGCTAGCACAAACCTTAATTATTTCCAATTTGTGCACATGTATTAAAATGCACACAATTCTGTATGGCAAATATACCTGTAGTATACCTTCATTTTTAGTGGTTATATTTTTTTCTGATAGCAACAATATATACGCAGACCCACGCCACTGCTAGGTTCCTTTAGGAATTGAAGGTGTCACTACATAACTTTAATGTGTCATTAAACTATTTGAAAATAGCTATTTATCCCAACCCGTCGTTAGCATTTCGTAAAATTTTAGAATACGATATTATAAATTCTATTGTCAGATCTCGCCTATGCATAAATAAAATTAGCGTTAACTAATTTGTAGTTTAAAAAAACAACCTGATGACAATCAACTTGCGCGTTTTCAAACGTCTGGAGACAGTATTCCCTACATTTCAAATATTTATTCGTTAATTCTTCCGATAAATGAATAACGATATAACAAATTTAGTAAAATGTTACCCCTCTCATGGATGAGCGACGTTGATTCTCCTGGGATTTCGTTATCCTGGCGTAGGTTGACATTAGGTGATCCTCAAATGAATGTTATCAATTCCAACCATTCGTATGGTTTTAATAAGTAATACCAAAGTCTTGAATTATATATCTATTTAGAAATTCAGATACTACTGGAGGATACATTGATTTGCAGAAGAGCATCTCACGCATCACGAAATGACTTGCTATTTAGTGATTTATTTAATACCTTGAGTATAATGAACGGCAGTTATAATTGAATTATATCTAAAGATTAGGTTTTTTTAGGAGATTTCATTCGGGATTTTTTTTAGATTAAGTAAAATTTTCTTCATCTAAATTATTGATTACATAAATGTTAGTAGTTTATTCGATGAAGTGTTTTTAACAGATAAAAGCTATTTTTTGGCTTGGTTTGTGAAAGTTTGCACACACTGAAAGAATTTGCGGAAAAGCTAATTAGTTTTCGCTTCATTAAACGTCTTTATGGTACCTAAACCATTTAAAAACTATGGAACGTTGCTATCTTACTTTTGTCAAAATCCATTTGAAGAGACCGTTCAAAATAAGGAACCCTACCTAGAAAAGTTCGTGATATCGAATAACTTTCAAATAGTGGAAAACTTTTGGTGAAATGAAAAGCGTTGCGATAGTTATTTTAGACCTAGTATAGTTATGATCGAGACAAAACTATTAAACGTTATACTGCAACTGGTGACCAAATTTGACTTTTTATTTTACTTAAGATGCTCTATTAGGCTCCAGATTTCCCTGAGTCCCTGAGTTTTTTTTTGCAATTTAAGGAATTTTCTTCCATGCACTATATGTGAAAACAGCAACTGAAATTTTTTTTCAACTAATCTAGAGTTCTGTCAGCCCTGTCATAATTATGTTTTCTTCTTCTATCCAATCAGTACTTGCAAATACACCTTGAAGAAATATTGCGCCATTCATAGAAAATGATCTGTTCAAAGCGCTGACTGCTCTGCGAAACAGAATAGTAATGTCGAAAACTACTTTCATTCCCATTGTTACTTACGCGATCAACAGTGTTTGTGAGTACTGGCGCGAATGTCATGAATATGTCCTATGTACTATTTCTGAACGGGACTCTTGTGCTTTGGGGTGTGACTATGTTTCCGATCATAACCCCTAAAGTCGATTATTATGTGATCTTGCTCCTCGGTGTTTTTCGACGGGACGAAGATTATTTCCCTCACAAACTCTTTCTTTTATGAGTGGTAAGTTGGTCCGTGCTATAGGATTAGTTTATCTGAAAAATATTAATCCACTTACAACTTAGCAGCGTCATTTCTACCCCAAAATTCCCTCTGCGAGGAGCCACTACATGGTGTGGTGGTTGAGGCCTCGTGGTTATCTCTTCAGTGGAATTACTTTTACCATAAATAACGACCGATAATCACGGGTGTGTTAATGGTTACTCGAAATGTTTTTTACCTGCGTTTTATGATCCCTAGCGTGGTTCCTTTTCTTGTGTTTCCCCACAGAGATTATTACAGTCAATGGAGTTCCTCGTTTCATTGTAATGCATTTAAGCTAATTGTTATAGTTTTTGTGTCATTCTTCTTGAAAAGGTGTAATTCCTTCTCATTGAATAGTCTACACATGCTATAGGAATCTTCAAATCCCTTTACATTTCAAGCGATTTCGTATAAATTTCATCTGAGAAATCAAGCAAATATGGCCATCATGTGGGAATTACGTAAGCATGCACGTTCAATTCCTGATCTCCGAAAACGGACTCCAGCTGAACTTTTTGGCTTTCCTGCCAATTTTACCAAATCATATTACTGTCTTGGTCCAAACCCAATTGGCCACTTGTGACCTCCCCCTCTCTCTCTCATCCCCCGCGTCTTTTCCCTATCCTTCCACCCACTCCCTCTCGCCTATGCCACTCCGCCTCCATTTCCATTTATCCCCTTCCTTTTTATGGCTTGCCGTTGATTTAATGTTCCGTACGTATCTTGAGTGGGCTACAACACCATCTGTGTTCCATCGTTTGCTTTCTTCAAAGAAGTATTTCATTTTCTCAATTTTTGGTCACATGACAGTTAAAATTGATGTTTTCCTGCTCAATTCTTGTGCAAACAGGGAAATAATCTCCTTATTAACCTAAAGGGTACATGTCACTATAGAAAATTAACTTCTGTTGACAGCGGTTATTATTATGCACACTGAATGCAGTAACATAAATAAAAGTGGGGAAATAATTCCTCGATCGATGCATAGTCTATGGTCTAAGTACTGGAGCAGCAGCAGCAATTAATTATCTGTGGAGCAACTATTCACTGAAAGACTTCGTGAATTGTTCAAGGTAAGGGATTTCACGTAAAATAGGAGAGAGTGAGTATACTTTTAAAAATCTGCTTAGGTGATATTTATCCCAGTAACAATTGTGCTCACAAAATTAGAAAGTAAATTTACTGAGATTTGGTTTAGGAATACAATACACAAATTTCAGCTACCACTGAGAATTACTCAGAGTAAGAAACGTTGGACGATTTAGGTATTACCTATAGAGCATAACTTTAGAACTAGTTTCAGATTGAAATTTAGTTTCACCTCTAACGGGGTTTACAACGTCTGCTTCAGTATTTCAAGTTGTTGGCATATGGCGCAGGAACATATGATAAGGAAAGACAGCATATCTATTCTGTATTTGGAAAACTTGAAATTCAATTTGACCTTCTGGTTTACGTGACTCCTATAAAACCCTAAATTCCTCTTAGGCTTCACTTCCTCTCCATTTTATTTATATCGATGGCCAAAAATCAAATGGTTCACGCTAGTTACACGCCATAACAGTTTGCACCAAGCTGAATTTTTTCTACCCTGATATTACGTAACATTATTCCTGAAAATGATTCCACAATTCTCCATTCCCGTCCCTAACTCCATTCTATACTCATCTAAAAATATTGCGTTATATTCTAGAGATAAGACGCCGTTTATCCTGAAGCTTACCCTGAAGTTTAACCGGGCAGTGGAAGAGGGATACGTTGGAAGCTTAATCAAGCACTATTTGGGAAAACTCGAGAATATTTTTCAGCAATGACCAACTTTTCAGTGAAGATTACAAATTAGTTTTTGGATAGCTTCTATACTTCTGTTATCCAAGTTTAAATATACAAAGGTTGGTATAGAGTGTTAAAAATAACACGTTCTTCAATAAATTTACTATCATTAAATATTCTTTAAGTTATTCGAAATACATAACATCACACGGACTTTGATATGATAACTTTGGGAAGGGTGGTATTTAGAGCTGAGTCGATTTTTCGGTTACTTGTATCTCTCGAGTTCCTGGACTTGGGCCTTAGAAAAATAATTCGCTGAAGATATACACCCCGTACTCACTCTTCCTCCCGATTCCATTGCTGTTTTGTTCGGTTTGCTCATATTTGTTTCTTCTTCCCCATATTTATAAACTGCTCTGTATCGGGCTGAAATTTGGGTCGATAGCTTACCGCAGCCGTGGTTTCATATGCTCACGCCTGCCATCCCGGCGTCATAAATACTTTCGTGGCGTCTCCTCAACTTCGAGACGGGCGTGACGATGAAGAGCATGTCGAAGTCAGACAATAGGTCCGCCCCTCGCCCCCCCTTCACTCTTACGCACTCACCCACCGCATGCTTCCTCCATCCATGGAGAACATACTTTTATTAAACTCGGGGATTGCCGGAGACTCGATGGAGTATTTATCAAATTAAGAAGTACAATTAGTGTCGTAATTACTTTATTCATGAAATATGAGATCAAATATGGCTTCTTGCGTACCTCGTTAAAAAAACGCACGTTAGTCAAATCAGGCGGCCAAGCTCATGCACTGCCAAAAAACTTTGATCTAAAGGTGGGCGCGTTGCCCACTCAGTGGGTGGGGGGGATTGTTCAATGCTGTTCTCATTCCAAACCCACTTAAATAATGAATTATTTCCTCACAATTGCACCATTTATTTTTAAATTTCTTCAATAAAAGCCTCTTCTGCTAAACAGTGCAATTTGAAAGATTTTGAAGAAAAATTTAGTATTTTTGACTATTACCTTGTTTATTCGCTGCCTTGGTTTTTCCACACCAGGCATGCGCATTAAAAATTGTGCGTTAATCGAATTTTGGTGTCATAGAGAGAGGCAATAAAATTTATGCGATGAAAATAGATCCTACCAACAGCTTTCAGTGCAAAAAATATCTAGTTATGAATTGCCGCTTTACGCATGCGAGACGAGCTGCTAGTAGGGGTTGTAATTAAAAAAGGTTAAATGGTGAAAAGGTTAAAATACTTACAAGGTAACTTAGCGTATAATATTGTTTCCTGAATAATGTCTCTGGCAATTATTTTGATCCATTATCGCTTGCGGGAAAAATGGCATTTTAAACCAATCCGTTCTACAATATATGCTTCCGATCTTATTTTTGTGATATTCTCTGCGGTACTACGATGGGGTTAATCAGATGTTTTAAACATCATCATAGATGGACCAGCTTTTAAGTGATGTAAGATTTTGTATAGTATGTGAGATTTAATCCATAATTTAGCCCTCGGTCAGTGTGTGACTCCCAACCGTGTAGTTCTAACTTTTTGAATGAATGATACGTTATGTGATTTGCCCTCCAGTGCAAACGGGACGCTGTGGAAACCACTATCTAAGAAAATTATGAGCTATAAACCTCACCTGTCTCTGAAAGATGAGCTCCTGGAAATTTCATGCACCATGAAAACGAAATGATGATTGAATATTATGTTTTTGCTCTTTGAAATTTGTGGAGTAAAAATTTGATATCTCCTTATAATGCATAGAATTGCTAGTTTTGCTAGTATTTTAAGTAGCTGACGCTGCGAAAAGGCTTATGGGGCTGCATTGAATTACAATTGATGAAAATCTTAACTGATTCATTCGTAATTATTTCACCGGTTGTAAAGTTTCTTTTTCTTTCCGTCCAGTCATTTGTTTTTTTAAATAATTTTCCTTACGACTTCATTCGTCGTTCTAGTTATAACACTATACAAACTGAACCGTAGTACATTATCGTAGCAACGTTGAATAGTTGTTTCACCTATTTTAAGAGGAATGCAATCTCTTAAAAATCTATGTTGTTCTCATTTTAAAATAAAAGAAATGAGATTGAAGAAGACGATGCAGAAAAGTACACCAGGGTAACAAACGACTCGGAACATGTCAAATTGGACGAGTCATGTAAAATATTCGTCGGCGGCCATTGGCAGATTTGCTCTTACCCTTAATGTTAGCACAGGAACGTTATTTCTTCCGATAAAAGTATCATTACATATAAAATAAAATGTTAGCATGCAGAAAAACTAGTAGTCGAGAAAATGAGCATGCAAACCATTCCAAGATAATTACAGTAATAATATTTCAATTACATTTTATATATTCGTGGCCTGAGCATGGATTATTATAAAATTGAGAAAGGCAATAGAGAAATTTAAATTTCTAGCTGAATAAAAATTGCAATTCAAACTTTCCAAAGCGATATATCTTGAAAAGTTTGAACACATACTCGTAATATATTTACTATACGATGAGCATGAAAACATAGAAGAAAATTAAGCAAAAGAAACCTTTTTCAAAAGTAAGCATTTACTTTCCGATGCCTCACATCCTTAAGCCTGGTTCTTACATCCTATTGGAGAAATTAGGTGTGTCTTTAAACTTTATACTAAAGATATAAATAAAATGTGTAAATTCCTTCCAACCCAAAAAGTTATCACGTAGACTTCAAACATTTGCGGCATATTTATCGATTGGTCTACTAATTGGAAAATAGTATTGGTGTAAATCTCTAAATTTCCTAGGATGAACGTTAGTACTGGAATAGGAAGAATGTAGGTTTGTATTTTATGAAATACCTAGATACCTTGGTCAGTCCTGGGTACAAGTACAAGGTGTTGTGATAGTGATTGGGCTATTCATCTGAAATTCGAATCGTAAGATTTTAAGAAAAAACACTAAAGCTTATGGGAAATCGCAGGTGGCATAGTGACGGCACCGTTCCTCTTTCAAATGAATATGCTGCTTTCATGCCTTAGACCTTAGTTCAAGGTGACCACTACCATCGCATATAAACTCCAACCATCGGGTTGACTGATATGTAGGGGGTGCGTGTTTTTTTATGAGCTCAGAACTAGATGAAATAAAGTTATCAACTAGAGGTTTAGAAGATGACAAAGTTACCCATGTGCTTCATAAATTGACGTGAGTCGTTGGTGGGACTGTATACGTTTGCAGTACTCAAAGAAAATTTTGCAGGAAGATTGTCTTTCATTGCATTTTGCGATGTTGTACTTTTCCGCTGAATAAATAAAAAGAAACCTCTTTTTTTTGCGGAAGTCTATCATAAAAATTAAAATTAAGAAAATTCAAAGTCCCGCGCCGATATAAGGTTAAAATTTATTAGTGTAGATATGTGAATTGTTTAAAAAACTGTTACGAGGATTTTAAATATGACCTAAGTCGATGCCGAAGCTATTCACCACCAGATACGATACATAATAGGATCTTGTCCACTAAAGGAAAACCAACGAACTGAAATAGATGAAATTTAACGTCGCATTCTGAATATTCGTGACAGCAGAGGATAATTCGAAAAGCGATCGAAAGGCTGGGTTCGATGATTGTCCTCCAAAAATAGAATGAAATGGCCTGCAGGAAAACGCGCTAGGATCACATAAGGCAAATTGATACACCATTGTTCATATCATTCCTGAAAACATATTTATTTTCTCCGCGATTTTTTTGATAGCTTTGTATTACAAAACGAAATTTTTAATACCTAATGGACACACACACACGTTATTTTTTGTCAGTAAGATAGTAATAAGCAATAATAGTCAATACATTAAGACAATTGAAATGAGTACTTTCAAGTAACCTTATATAAAAAAGATATGTTAAGAGTTGTTATTTTATAATTAAGTAATATTTAACCTTTTCCACTTTCATTTTCTCATTGTACTTACAGTTATCAAGTAATTATCAATGAAGAAATATTTCTATATATGCTACAACAGTTATTCTAACAATTAAATGGATTATTAAATGCATAATAATTGTATTCAAATAATATCTGGATGAACTTTGAGGAAATTCTTAATGATTAGCGATCAAATGAAAAAAGATATATTTCAATTTAATATTTAATACATTATCTGTTACAGGGTAATATCCTTGAAAGAAAATGT
Source organism: Calopteryx splendens (assembly GCA_002093875.1). Lineage (NCBI taxonomy): Eukaryota > Metazoa > Arthropoda > Insecta > Odonata > Calopterygidae > Calopteryx > Calopteryx splendens. The sequence continues at coordinate 221,596 of LYUA01001289.1, read as the reverse complement.
AATATATGTTATCTTTAATGCATTAGTGAAATGGAGGAAATATTCATCTAAATTGTTACCTTAATAGA
>LYUA01001289.1:186824-202999 GCA_002093875.1 Calopteryx splendens | reverse complement strand
ATATATATATATATATATATATATATGTATATGTATATATATGTATATATATATGTTTGTATGTATATATATATACACAAAATATTTCTGCTTGGCAAAATTTTCTTTCAGGCTCTTTGTTGCCTTCATGATTTGAGAAAGAAAAACGTATATTGGTCATTTCTGGTTGAAAATTTTAGTAAACTTGGTAAATACAAAAACTATTGAATATATATTCATGTTCAAGGATAGATAATCTGTATAGCCATCGAGTTATATTTTGGAGCAATAAATTGCGCAACTAATTGGTAGTAAGACCAGAATGCGATAGCGGAAAGATAATGGGAAAAATGCTGACTGGAACGAAAGCCGTGAAGGACATAAACTCTTGAGGCATGAGCAGGTTAAAGGAGCGGAGAGAAAGAAGGGGAAGGGATGGAGAAGAGGGAGCGAAGGGCAATCGGTGGGGATTGGAGCTTCCCGAAATGAGCCGGGGCTGCTTCGTGGGGCAGGATGAGCTTGGGTTGGGAGTCAGATGGCCCCCATTGGACGCATGAAGGCAGATTTCCGGAATTTAATGGAGGGCGGACCGAATATTGATGTTAAATGCTACGAGAGGAGAAGGATGACGATTGTCTGGCATAGCGAAACTGATTTGAAGGTTGAGTCGTGTAGATGGGCATCAACAGAAGTGCTAGCATATTTTTAGGAGCATGCACAAGGAAGGCGAATTTGAGCAACTGAGGTGCAGCAATGCTCGTGAATCCTAGCTTAATGTTTTCATTTGATAGCTGCCCAACCACGGTAAGTTTATGAAGCGGAGTAATACATTTCAAATTTTTGGTTTACTGTGAGCATTTCTCCGCCCAAATTATATTATTGAAAATAACGGCTTGCATGTTTTTATCCATGTTTACCAGATTTATACTTTGTTCGCTCCCTGACCACCAAATTTGTCCAGTGTAATTGCTTAATTAAATACGACATCATTGTTATAATAACTAATATCATAAGATTCAGTCTGCTTTAAAATGTATTTTGGTATAAAAATATTACTAAGCCTTTGAGGAATATAAACATTTTTAAATACATATTCTTCTGTACTCTTTCTTTGATTTTTCCTGTTTTCTAAATAATAGTCCAAATCTTTTTCCTTAAATTGTTAACATTTTAGAGAGGTAATTTTTGTTTGATACAAGAAATTGAAATTTTTTGAGTGGCCATCAACCCGCCAAAAAACTGCCCGACAGCTACTTCTTTTAAACACACACGAAAAGTGAACACCATCTGCTAGCCCTAAGATATACTTAATCTGTTGTGTTTATAGCCATATTGTCATTAGATTTTCAGCCAGCATATCATTCTACCTGTGCATGTTACAGCCGAATCACATTGTAACGGATTAACACTAGTCATTTGTGGCGTATATTCAAACTGAATTTTATCCGTGATCGAAATCTTTCCATTTTATTCTAATACCTTTGTGGATCTGGAGAGCTCAATACGCTTACCTTGTGTGATAACACCTGAAATAATATTACCACATAAAGCGAATTCAAAAAAGCCAGGAAAAGATAACTGTTTACCATGTCATGGTTCATGAAATTAATGGATGGAGTATTATTTTATTTACATTCAACTGTTATATCTTTATAATGTAACAGATATCATAATGTTTTTGTGAATATTATCATAAATTTATGTTATATCCATGCAAAAAATGAATTTGGTTAGTCTAATAAAACTATCTATTGTTTTTTCAGTAGTTTTTGTTGTGCGTAATCTTTCGCTGGGAGCGATGTTTTAGAATGAAGCCAATGTGGAATGGCATGATAACTACTTCAATAAATTACTGCTACAAAAAATTTAAAATTTCACGAAAATTACGAGGAATATTTAATAAAATGCTGGTCATAACTTGTTTTATTCGCATAATATATAGTGCAAAAAATATATTTTTTTTAATTGTTGGGTAAATGCGTAATGTATACGTATTAAAAATTCAATGACTTTTCTGCAGTATTGAATGTCAGTGGCAGCCGTTGCAAGTTAAAACATGTTCAGTTCGTCGACGAAAACTGTTTGCCTTCCACGAAGGTGTATCTTAACATTTGGGAACAGGGAAAGCCACGTGGCGTTAGCTCTGGACTGTAGGGAGGATGAGGATCTCGCTTCACATTGATTTTCGCGAGATATTAAGCCTCGAGCATCGAACCTCTATTTGTTCGGTTGTGAGCAGCCCTCAACCCTAGGCGCATAAACACGTTTTGGGCAATTTTTCTTTTAACAAATTGCGGGAGGGTCCTAATGAAATTTTCAATGTTTCTGTTTGTTCATAATTATTCGACGATCTTCTCTCTCAATAGCGTAAGCGGTGTATTCACTTATGATAATGTTTAATGCTCGTAGATGTTAATGTTTTTTGGTTGTTTTTTGATACAGAACAATTAACTTTTCTTGTATCGTTGCTATTGTTTACTAGCATGTTGCTGGTTGTTGAACAACTTGTGTTTTACTATTTTTCGGTAAAACCAATTGTGTGAATTTTATCTAATGGACGTAGGGAAATTTATTCTTTCAATTATGCTGGAAGATGTCTAAATATTTTCTTCGTCTCTCTCGAAATACTTTCCATTGTTTTTTTTATAAATAGAAAATTGTATTTTCCTGTATGTATTGCTTCTTAACCACCATAGGCGTGACTGTATTTGTATATGGCATTCGTAGAAAATAAGCCAACTTCCGTGCACTTCCAATCGTTTCACTGCTTATTCTTCTAAAAATAATGCCGTAAGTTAAAATTATTTTAATCCAGCAAATATTTTGTGTACCGAGAAGTAACATGTTTCATATTGAGATTTGAACTGCGTTCACAGCGAAACAGTCTCTATACCTATGCATTAAACATAACTCATCATCTTCATTTTTTGTGTTCCCTGGCAAAACGTTAAGTAATATTAATTTCATATTTCGATGCATCAGACACGCAAATAGAATGAATGCCTTAAGATTCATCATTAAAAAACAGTATTTGCGTCTCAAGACGGCAAATATTGAAAACAATGTCTTTTAATCCTTGGAATACTCTCCCTAAACGGACAGAATACTTTTTTAAAATTGTCCAGCACTAATACTTTTGGCTATTTTACTTCCGAGATTTATCTCCTCACATCTGAGTCAGAATATATCGATATCACTTTTTTTCAATTTCCCCGTGCTTAAATTAGAAGTTCAGAGAAAACCCTGGACAACAACTGTAACTTATTCATTTCTTCCACTTAATCTTCATTTCTCCTACCATGTAATAGGTACTCCTTAGATAACTCCTAAGATACTCCTTTATCTTTGGTACATTCAAGATTTTGGGTAACAAAGAGTGTATTTGGATTTCTCCGCTGTATTAATTTAATACGTTATATTTCTGTCTCAACTCCTGAAGCGACTCTCTCCCCGCATAACTCTCTTCAACTTCTTCATCCCCGAAATATGTTTTTTCAAATGTCTTAATTCATGCTATTTTAAGTACATTAAATGATGACATGAAGACATGGAAAATAATCCAATTAAACGCCGCACCCGTGGGCAGCTATGTGACTGAAAACCAACGAAATTACTTGGCATTTGGATCACAATTGACTCAAATTGGAATAAATCATCAATCAGGAAAACGCAAACCATGCAATTAATATATATTTTTATTAAAGTTGAAGAAAAAATATCAAATTCTTGTGATTCACTATGCTGAACCTCCCTATTTAAGCTCTCTGGGGCGAACAGTGAGTGAGGAGAGGGTGCTGGGTCACGGACATAGTCGTTTGTGCGTAGACATTTGAATTTTGTTTCATTCTTGTCGCGTGTATGAGCACGTGAAATGTTTAACAGTTCTCTTTTCCTGGAGTTTTTGAATTCACATTATGTGGTAATATAATTTCAGGTGTTATCACACAAGGTAAGCGCTTTGAGCTCTCCAGGGCCACAAATGTAATAGAATAAATTGGGAAGATTACGATCACGGATAAAATTCAGTTGGAATATACGCCACAAATGACTAGTGTTAATCCGTTACATTGAGATTCACATGCACAGCTGGACCGATATGCTGGCTGAAAACCTGTATTACAGAATGAAATTGAACAATTATTAATATTTTTTTATGTTTAACAAAACTATATTTTAATTCAGACCAAATCTTTATTCTTTATATTGGTTTTAAAAATATTGATGTCGTATTTAGTTATGTAACATCATTTGACGACTTCAGTGGTTCCGGACATGCTGACGAAAATTGTAATTTTTACAAAATGTGCTAATATTTTTTCAACGAAACATTATTCCACATGGCCTGGTTTTTGATGTTTGCAATTGTATGATCTTCGCGTCCCGGGTCAAAATATCGCGCTGTGTCGACCAGGAATAGGCGATTAAATTTTGCGTTGAACATGAAAATTCCGCTACAGAGATGCTTACTATTTTACAGAAAGTCTGGGGGAAGGGTGTGCTATTGATAGCACATGTGATTAGGCGGAACAAAGATTCAGAGAAGGAAGAGTGGACGTTGAGAATGAAGAATGACCACAGAAACCTCGTATTATCAAATCAAAAATGAAATCGATGCTCATTGTATTTTGACTCTCGAGGTGCTGCGTATTGGGAGCTCGTACTATCCACTAGCTCGTGCTAGTCAAGGGTGGATTTTTCATGGAAGTGTTGAAACGGCTGACGTGAAGAGTCACGCGCGTCCCCACTGAGATCGACAATACCAGGATTCTTCACCACGATAGTGCGCCGGGCAAGGTGTCCCTCTTAGTGGCAGAGTTTCTGGCGAAGCACCGTGGCAACGCTGAACCAACAACCTCTTTGCAACTCGTACCCAGATACCTCCGACTTCTTATTTGATTCCATGCTCATCTACAGCGTGAAAGGAAACCATTTCGGGACTGTTCAACACGTGCAGACTGCCGTGACAAGTGTTCTGAAAGAGATCTTAGAGATCCAGGCAGGCTACAACGCGCGGAAGAACCACTGGCAACGGTGTATTGAAGTTCAAGGATGCTATATTGAGGTCTATTAAGATGATGTGGGCGACGTTGGCGCAAGGGTTAAAGAAATAAGGACCAAGTAACACGGATGGATAACGTATGCTTTTGAATACACTTCGAATATAGGAGAAATACATTTTAATGTTTTCCATGATGGATAGCATAAATTAAGTGAATAAAAATGTGGTGAACCTTTTTCCTTTCCTGTTGAAATATTTTGCTTTCCTGTCGTGGTCACCTAGAGTGAAGTTTTTTGTTGACCGGAAGGCTTGAATGCTTGGAAGTCCAGGTGAACCCTTTGAACCCAATGATATAAAACCCAGTGTGAGAAAATTATTTTTTACTAGGCTGTAATGGGAAACCCAGACGAAACGGAAAATATTGGTCCACCTATCCTAATGTGTGCATATCACACGCCGTAGGGCTTAGTCCGAGGTAAGCTCTACCCTTTTCCATCAAACAGTATTTCCTGGTGATTACTGCTTATTTTAACAGTGAGTTTATTTGCCATGAGCAAGTACAATTAATTTAATTGCTAACATTGAAACAATATGGTGAATGGAAATTAAAAATATATTCGCTGAGGGCATTCCAATTGCAAGCAAACGGCTTCGCTAGCCGTAATAATTCTTTTGGGAATATTTTTTCCATTTAAGAGAATGGGATAGAGTGAATAGAAGGGAGCAAGCGAGAAGAGAAGAAGAGGTAATGTTGGATAAAGAAGAATAATGTCAATGTAAGCTTATCGCACAAAGGATGTAAACACAGAATTAATTGCTTTTACATATTCTTTCTCTTTAATATTCCACGATTTGGAATAATTCCCTTTTACCAATTAACTTCTTTTCAGTTCCCATTTATTTGGTCAGTGACCCGCAATTGCCGCAATCCCACAATTGTTATAATCGACTCAGGTACGCTCGACGTCCTGACTTAATGCATGATAAAAGCATTCAATAAGCGATAATGTACAAGGATTTTATTTTACGATAGCAGAACACCGGGAAACCCAAAGTTTATATTGGTTCTGAAGAGTTAAGTAAGAGATGGAAACTTTTGAATGGACTTATCTCATTTGCATCATTGCACATAGATGCAATGTGTCCAAATAACTGCAGTCATATAAAACATCTATTTTTGTAAAATCTTCATTTTTAATTTTATTTTGGCGGTAACTGCTGGTGAGCACGCAGTCTGATTTGAGCATTGAAGCGCTTTAAAAACATTTAGGAATGGTGTTATCATTCCGAGAAAATTGTAAATATATAAAAACGTTATCAGGTTACAATTTTCAGGAAGTCATTTACATCACCCTTTAGAATGAACCCAAGTTCATCCTTATTGCTTTCGTGCGTTTCATTTTCGCACTCATTTATTTGCTCATTGTTTTCTAAAAAGGAATGGAAAGTTTAAACTAAACCCTAAACGTAAAAAAATATTGACTATCTCTAAAATTCAATGAAAGATCTCATAATGTGATATTCATTCCCCTGCCTCCGGCGATACGGTTTAAAAGGGCATACATTTACAAAAAATATTCTTTTATTTAAATTTCCTTGATTATCATAAATTGAGCACGCACGACTGTTCCATTGTGACAATTATTTAATCTGTAAACTGGAGCGAGAGAGAGAGAGAGCAGGTGTGTCGGGGGCACTTACTGCCTCTACTGGCCCTTCCAGTGATGAGAAATCGGGCCAGCTACGAGAGGCGAGGGCGATGGCAGCACGCCGGCTCGGCGCAATGCGAGAGGGCACGGGAGGAGTGCGGGGCAGGGGCGTGCGCTGCCTCAGGAAGGAGTGATCGGACGGAGAGGAATTGATCGGGCGATGATGTGGTCGGTGGGGCGGCGGTCGTCTCCGCGGTGCCGCTGGGGCTGACGTCGGGGGAGAGCGTGCGACAGGCGGAGGTGGCGGCTGGACCCTGTGGGCCGGGGCCTCTTCGGAACCGTTTGGGGAACGAGAGCGGAACTCTTCCATTCATTCCGGTGCCTTGTTCTGTCGCGTTTGTCGTAAAAATGGGGCCATATTTTTTTTCTGTGACCCGGTAAGTTTATAAGATTTTCCCTAGTTTTTTGAGAGTGCTCACGTTGACTTCATGGCTACTTTCAACAGCCATATTGTAATCGAATTACTTGAATTTTTGATGGTCTATTCGAGCCTAATGGCAGGATGAGTAGTTCGGGAAAAGGACCAAGTTTACCTCCATAAAAGTGCCGTCACAGAGCAGGTGTTGAAATGAGAGTGTTTTACAGTGTTAAGGTGCGTTGGCGTTAAAGGAAATCATGACTCTGGGCAATGTGTGTAAGTTAAATGACGACAATGCACTTTTCGGTATATTGCCCTACGCGAATAAAATTATTTGTATGATTATAAAATTATGAAGAATTAACTAAAATCCTTTAGGTGATGAATAAGCATTTGTAATTTTCAAATACCTGGATTTCTTTGAGTTTATATTTTTTCTTTTGAATTTTTCATTTTTTCTGAGGCATGTGAAACCTAAACAACCTTGAATTTATTAATTAAAATGACCTGTTGTAGGAGGCATATTCTGAAATCATTAACTAGAAATTTGGTGAATAGTAACAGGTAGATGTTGTAAAGGAAGAATAGGGCGGGCGGAGCACTGAAATGGAAATGGTGTGTTAAATGGCTCTTTCAAAGAGCACAATGCTTAAGAGACAGCTGTTAAAAATCATGCCACCTGCGTGACTAGTTCGAGTTAAAGCTACAGTGAGTGGAAGAGAGGGCAAAACGAATGTTGGCTTCCCATTGAAAACCATTGAATGTGGAATATCAACGTTGCTTGCCTTGTAAGATACCAGAGGTAATGTCACGAAAAAACGGTTTCATCCTTAAACAAATTTCCTGGCTTGTCTGGTGTAGGCCGCACGGGCACACTGGTGTTGATTTTTTTTTGATATCTTGATCCGTTTTAAGTACTATAAAATTTTCACCTATACCATGACAGTGTTCATGAAATGAGTCGCTAAACTTTTGTCCACGTGCTTGTGTAGAGCGTTCTAAATCCAAACCCGGTTTGCCTCTCACTTTGAGTTCTACTTATCCCTAAATAATGCGCAATGCACTACAGTTCTTAGTTCAGATGATGTAATCAGGCAAAACAAAAATTTCTTTACTGCATGACGACAGCCAAAAGGTTTTCTTTCACAGCACTCGCGATTAATTCTCGAATCAGACGTATATGAATAAACTTTCACTTATTGAGCATGTAAATCGGATTAAGGTCTTTTGAGTTTTTCTAGATGTAACATAGTAATACATGTAGAATAATGAGACTCCGGCAGTGGTTGGTAGTGAAAGAAAAGTTGAAACTGCATGTGATGGCAGTAGTAAAATTGAGGAAATTACTTCGCAGACGAAGTTAAATTTCATTCGTTTTCGTAAACTCGTTGGAAAATAGTTATCCAAGGTTTTAGGAAAAAATAATTAAAATTTAATTCACGAATTTAGAAGTACATGCGCGCGTGTATGTTTGATTAAAAATATTGTTTGCATTATGATTGAGAACCTTCCATTAGATTCGTCTGATTGGGATATATATTAGCTTATAATTCCAACTGAACTTATAGTTTCACATTATGTTGCATTTTTATTTGGCGTTTTACACTACGTCACTGACCACTTCTAGTTTAAAGTCGCTGCAATACAGTTCCATCCTCGTATATACATGCTGCCTGTGCCACATAGGTGTAAAACTAAATGCTTCAAAATGTAAGCATTAAGTGAAACTCATTGAAAACATTAGCAAAAATACTGGGTGGAACGGTCGCCCAGTAGGTATAATGTTCGGCTGCTGACTGAGAATTGCGGTTCACAGCCAGGTTACACTTCTGAACACTCCTACTTTATTCAAGATGTATTCGTTTTCCAGAACCAGATCTTCCTAAAAACACCGGAGACTCCGTGAGGAAACGAGTAAGACCCGCTGTTCTGTTAGTGTATGAATTGCACACCCGCAGCACGACCCGTGCCCACCAGACCAACCTCCTGTTTGATTAAATTAATAAGATCACAACAATCAACCCGAGGGTCGGTTTAGCAGGTGAGGGTAGAGCTCACTGGCATGTGAAATCACACATTAGGATAGGGTGGCGAGTTTCTTTCCCTGTACCGCCTGTGATTTTCCAGGATGACCTGTTCACATCATTTTCGGGAGAGGTTGCTTTTATAGATATAGAATATTCGAGGATTTTTTTGAATTGATGAGAAAAAATTTAACCCTCAATTCAGTACCTCTAATAAAATTAAAATTTACTGTACCAACATTCGTACTTTCTGCACCACCTTCCGATAGTAATAATGATCAGAACGGCAGCATTAATAAGAGTATTGGCATAAATCCGCTCAAAGACAGTTATCCACAAAAATCATTCTTCCAAGGAGACCATGCATTGCTAGCAACTGTGTTTTCAAACAGCAATATCTCGATAGAGGATTAAAATGCCGTGGAGTGAAAATACTGGTGATAAAAACATTCTGAGATGATTTACATGATTCACAGCATTAATACCAAAGATACGGGATCGGAGAAATTGTGCGTAAATGCAATCATTATTATCATACCGAAGTAATTCGTCATATTCGTAGAACTGATGAGGGTAGTATTGCAACAGAATATGTTGGATTTATATCAATAAGTATAGTACATGGCACTAGACTACAAGGAATTTCTGAAACAAATGTCAAAAAGAACCGGTGCACAGTACTGGAGTACAATCAGCGACATATCACTGTATACATATTGCACACTTACCAGGAATGGTGCTGAAATTATGCATGCTCCTTTGCATTTAATTGACTCAGTATTCACAAAAAACGGAAAAAAGTGATATTGTGACCAATGGAAAGATTATTCTTCTCACAGCATATTGTGGAGATCGCATTAGAGTTTAACCCCTTTGAGAAGATACGATAATTAATTGATATGTATCTCGGAAAAATTTGCTTTTTAGGCAACGGCACCCCCAACATCGGAAAAGGCCTAGCTATTGAGTTGCTCACAATTTTTCCGGATTGTTTTTATGAACCAAATGATATCTTGTCTTTACTCATGCTATGGGCCGCAGAGATTAGGCATAAATTAAGCCTCACACCCATTATCAACAGTGGTAGGCCTTGTTGATATAATATCCAAAGCTGAATAATCCTAAAGAAACTAAAATTATCGGTACCTTTATCGGTAATGCGAACCCGAACTACCACTCCAAGATCCGTTTAATTCCATGATTTGTATCAAATGAACATATTTGAAGAGTAGATCAAGGAATGGTAAGTGACATATTACGCCACTACGAGCGTAGTATTTTTTTTTATTTGAAAAATTTTAATTCGTAATTTAGAAAGTGTTACTCATATGTTTAAAGGCACTGAAGAGTTTATTTTAAACGGACTTCATCACGGAATGGTACAGTGGGAAAATGCTCCGAGTTAAGTACTAGCCAGATGTCATACTATCCGGCATTTTAACATATGAGAAGTGACTCGCGATATGATAATTTAGAGTATACCCCAACAGTAAGAGAAGGAGAATTAGGTTACTGAATATATAAAGGAATATAAAATCCCATTTCTTACTGTTTATAGAAGTTTTCAACGCAAAGGTTTATTGCAGAGAAAACAGAGATTCAGCACCTTTTAATTCTCTGAAAACACCCGCCAAATTAGCATACCACGTTCATTCACGAAGATGGTAGCAGAAAAGACCTAAGTAATTAAGAAGAATGACAATAACGTTATTTTCCTGTAGAAAGGATGGTCACCAGGTACCCTCGTTGATTGTGCAAACCATGTTTAAATGGTTACAACTAGGATTGCGAATGATTTTGAACAAAAACGAGTTTCATGTAAAACATTTAAGTGGAAGTTGTAAATAGTATATATATCTTTTTTCTACGTCCTTTATTTATACATTTTTATGTAGCTATTAATTTCATCTCTCGGCTGGGAAAATGCCAAGAAAATATTTTCTTTCACCTCGAAACTAAAACCTCTGTCCTGCCCGAAATCCACTGAAGACAGCCTAAATTACAGTTGGGTATTCTGAAAAAGAGCTTAGATAATATGGTAGAGTTGTATAAGCGTCTGCAATAAGGCGATATTTAGAACCTAGAGTTCCTTCTTCCCTTTATATGGACAAGAAGGTGACGAAGAGAACGTACATAAATAGATTATTTCTCTACTTTACGATTAAAGTAGGAACAGTGACTCTAATTTCTGTTCGAGTTCAGTCAACAAATAAGGCTTTAACTTCGAAGTATATAACGTATCATTATTGAGTAGTATTATAATTAATTTCGCCTAATAGCAATTTGATTTTGTAAGAAAACCTTCCTCTAGTTTTATAGGTTCATCTGAAAGTTCCTTCAAAACGAAGGTTTACAGTTATTTACCAATGTAAACTCTCCTAGTAAACGAAAATCAACTCCTAGTAAAGGTTTTTCTCCAGTTTTTTGTTCCTTTCCTATCATTTTTAAGAATGATGACTCTACAAATCAATGCATGAATCCGTTACAGCTGTTGGCTAGCATTGATATGCTGGGAAACACTGATTTTTGGATTAAAGTTAGTTCATGATGGCGTGAGGTAAAAATGAAGTGTAGGCGTGCCCACTAAAAACAGACTATCAACCGTGAAAATGCCAGTCTGAAGTTGATATTTATTTCTCACGTTTTTTCCTCATTTATGTTAGATATGTTTTCTTCTTTGTAGTTATCCTAGGAGCAAAAGGAAAACAAGACCTTTAGAAGACATATTGTTTGTATATAGCAACTAAAATGTTTTTTCTTAATTCTGTTCTCGTAGAGAAATTGCAAAGTACCTTGAATTAAGCTTGAATTCGAGTGTTTTTACTCCCGGTGGACTCACGGGATCAAGGTTGTTACTGAAGTGGAGCTGTGTGAATGCACATTGGGGGATTTTATTAACATAAGTTAGCGTAGGGCAAGAAATCGTTCTTTTGCAAAATGCAGACTCATATACATTTCTTTGTGTCCTACTGTAATTTCTCTGATACATTTTGCGGATTAGAAATGAATTATTGTGGTAAACGCTGTAATCGCTTAACGAGATCGTTTAATTGTGAATCGGTTCGTTAATGCGCATTCATCCATTCTAAAATTCCATAAAAATGCGGGAATGGTGCAGAAATGCCGTCAAATGGTTTAAATATCAATGATTTGTGAATGAAAAATTATAAAAAAGCAAAATAAAATTGTAGCAACTTGTAGCCTAATGTCATATTACCACTGCCACTCTTTGCAATCCGTTGACGTATATTGGACTAAGATTAGATATGACTCACAAAGATGCCTTTCATTCACGACCGACCACATGCGCTCATGTAATAGGCCGAGGGATAATGTTTGGAAGTGGGAGGAGGAAGGAACGGCGGTAATTCATTGAAGGATAATAGGGCAAAGAGCCCCTAATAGCAAGTTAAAGGGATTTCACACTCAGTACTCCATGCTAGGTGGGCATTGAAGTCGCATGGGCACCCGAGGTCTGTGTTTCGACCTGCGGCTGAAGAGAGGGATTGAAGGGTGTTTGTATGCGTCCTGCGTGTAGACTGGCCTTTTCGGGGAGGGAGGGAGTGAGTGAATTTGCGGAAGCCCAATGTTGGGTCTTGTCCGCCAGGTGTGTGTGTGTGCGCGCGTGCGGGGGTTGTGGTGCTGAATGGAGGACCCGCAGGGCAGAGGGAGGAGGCGGAGGGAGTTAGGGGGAGTTTTATGTGAAAGGGGGCACCGGGAGGGATGGGAGCTCCACCTAGGGTAACGATTCTCTCTTCCTCTCGCATAGTTTCTTTAAGCCTGTTTTGAAGTCATGTTCCTCTGCATCGTATGCCACAAGCTTAGAACAACAGTGGGCGCTGTGGGTGGGTGGATAGTTTAGGTCATCTTTGCAGGAGAAGGGTTAGAGCCGAGAAGTAGATTTACGGCGACCGGCCTGGCGCAGTCCTCCCGTCTTAAATATTTCTTCATATTCAGTCTTGCAAAGTGTGTTGTAATATACACGGATTTTTCCATTAACTGGGCACATTATAGTGATTCTATTTGATTATAAAAATCTGTATTAAATTATTAATTAAGCATTTCATATGATTAAGGTATATTTTGGATAGCTATTGATGCTTGAAATAATGTTAGGTTGAAGGTGTAACAGAACCTCAACAATTGGTGTGTCGTGGTCATCTGGTGTCTTGTTAACAAAGCTACAGTTGACCTTGTCAATATATATCCAAATAGTGGAGAGGGTCCTTTTGCGTTTGAAGTTACTATTGTTGTGAGGTGAACTCAATAAAAATATTTATAATCATAAATTGAATTTGAAAAGTCACTGTCATTCATATATCTCTTCATCCGTGTGAATGTTATCATACAATTTCACTCCTTGCTTTGTCACTTTGCCAATTACTTTGCACAGTGTTGCATTTTAAAAATCATTTCTCCAGTTTCCTTCGTTAAACTTATGCCAGGAGGAAGTAAAATTTCTTTTTACCACATTTTCGCTTTTGAAAGGCGAGATAGAAGGTATGTAGGACAATATAGCGTCTGGTAATAATTATATTGTCCATTCAGTGGTCTCATAGCTGTCCTTAAGTTGGTTCAATTGCCGTTTTAGCTTTCCAAGAGGAAGCAACATTTTATTTTTCCACCCGTTATGGTAAACAGTTCGCTACGATGCAATGGCGTATCTTTGCGATGTAGTTGACTCCAAATAAAATCACTCCATTGTGGAAGATGTTTCTCTTTTCCCTGATTATGCTTGAATGCTATGCGGAACTGGAATGCCGCAAGCTAATACAACTAATATGATAACTTAAAATGGATTTTAAGTGGAATTATAAGATGGCTTGTAGTCATCCGTTTCCTTTCATTCATTTCCAAAAATTGGATGATACCATTTTTCGGGCTCAGAGAATACGGATCACTATGGTCAGATGTGCTATCCAAGTGTGTGTATGTGTAGAAATGACATCGAGTGAGTGTGAGTGTGACTAGACCAGTGTTCGGTCTTGAACAGGAAGGGAAGAGATAGAAGGGTATTGCTTTGTCGAGCCACTCCAATATTTCGACAAAGCAATTTAAGGAAGGTTTTCGGTGCAGGACGTAGCTGAAAAATAAATCGTGCAGCGATCTAAATCTTTCACAGACACTCTTAGAAGAATAGTTTTTCATTTCGGTAAATAGCATTGCTGCTTTTCCATGACGCAATTTTGGTAGAATTATTAGTTACCAGCATTTCCTCACTGTGTGATAATCATTCCATGTCCTTTCATCATCATATTAACTAAAGTATTTTCTCAAGGGGACAGATCAAACGCGCTAATATCAGTGTTCAGACAGCAAAATTGTTATTCTAAGGGAATTCGGGGGTAACCAAGGCCATACAACTATTAAATTTTCAAATCCTATTGCAATTACGGGGAATTTGTGATAGTCACATAATAGCCTGTAAACTATCTAGTCGCCAACTTCTGATAAATGGTAAGAATCCGTATGACGTTATTTTTTATGTAAATATAATTCCACATTAACAAGCATTTGATTGCATTATTAGATGTTTTTCCCAAACAGGCTAGATTGATTTTTCCCTTTGTGCAAATCACACATCTACATGAATCATTTATTAACACTTGTTTTTACTTACCTCGACCTACTGCATACCCACATCAATAATTCCATAAATGCATGATGTGGTGTACTGTAAGCGTAATTTTTTGTCAGGAAAGCGCAAAAAAATAGTTTCGTCATCAGTGAAATTTATTACAAACATGATATATAAGTTGCTAAAGTATAACTTATTTGGTGGAGATTTAGGAATGAAAACTGTATCTAGCATGTATATTCAATTTTATGCAAAATATTTATTATAAGAGACTATTCAAACCATTATGGGAGACCGTACGGAGTAGGATCGAGATGTATTGAATAGCCAAATATGATGACGTGTGTTGTGAAAATGGAATTTAATAGCTGACATCCCTTAATAACCTTGTATCGATTTTCACGTGAACGGTATTATGCTGGAATTACTTGTGCTTAGAAGAGATTATCTCTGTGCCTGAATTATAGCTGCTACCTTTCTTAAATTAAAGTCTATTTTTATTGCTTTCTTCAGAATATTAAGGTTTGTAAATTGCTCTATTTCCTTATAGTTGCTATATTTTAACGTCCATTTCTCAGTTTGCCAAAGTAGCTAGCAAAAGCTTGATTTCGTTTTTTCGCATTCATTGGCAATTTTTGGGTAATAGGGGATATGGATTTGCATTTATTCATTTTATTGTATCCGGTAAATTACTATATAAGGGCATAAATTAGCGATGAGCGGATATTTTTGATTGCAAAAGTTATGAAATAATAAAAAAAAAGAAATTTAGCACAAAATTATTCAAGCATCATTTATGAAAGGACGTGTATGTTTTCCCATCATAATGTAATGATGATATTGCAGCATGTATTCACATATCCGGAAAATAGACGATTATTTGCAGGAAAGAGAGCTCAAAGATAAAAAAAACTCAGGTTGGGCAGTCAAAGGATGCTAGAAAATCTCCAGAGGAAGAAAGTCACAAGGGAGTAAAAAATAAAAACCGGACTACTAAAAGAAGCAGAAGAGAGGGTGGAAGGAGGATCTTGCGCTGAAAGCTAAGATATATAATACTATATAAGAAAATATTAAGCCTCCTATGACCATAAACAATTGGTTTGCGGCATGAGGAGGCTTAATATTTTCTTATGCATTATTATTTAAGGTCGGAATAATGTATATTTCTTCATTGAAAGAGCTTGTTTCATTTTTCAATTTAATACGAATTAAACCTCTCATATTTTACGGAAAATCTTGGCATAAATTACTTTAGATTATAATTAGGTAAGTGGTTATATTTAAATATCAAAAATATGTACTACAATGTAGGATAATAATAAAAAAATAGTACATGAAAGATTAAATAAAGTTGATGTAGCACCATATTTCAAATGGATGTGAAGTAGCCTAGACACCTGTAGGAGGTAACTGATTCGAAAACCTTACAAAATAAAATGCCAATAGCTGGTTCGTGAAAGGACCTGAGGACGGTGTGTGACGTCTGCCCCGGGAACGGCTTCGGGTCGTGGATCAGAAGTTAGGTTGG